>JAWQUT010000519.1:27001-56845 GCA_033807755.1 Ellobium chinense | reverse complement strand
TCTCTCTCTCTCTCTCTCTCTCTCTCTCTCTCTCTCTCTCTCTCTCTCAACTTCACACTCACATTAATGAACTTTCAAATTTATATCTTTTACACATTATGAGGGATCTTTTACCATTATACTAATTACATTAACTCTTTATGTTGAACACTACTGTAACTAAGGATGCATTCAGCACTAACGCACAAAATTAATTTTTACAACAAGAAGATATCCTGTCGTTAATGCGCAAGTTCTCAACTTAGAGCTACTCCCAAATTTCCTCTTTCAGATTCCAAATTCTGTACAATCAAATCTTGGTGTTGTTGGTTGTTTTCTTTTCGGACAATGTAACTTCATAATAATTATAATTTTAATGATAAAGTCAAGTCTTATCATACTAACAGAGATCCTTCATTGTCGTAAAAAAAAAGCCATTTTGTTGACGATCAAGTAATAGATTACAATCAGAAATCATAACCAATATCGTCCTTGTTCAATTGTGATCAGATAGTAGACTACATTTTAAAAAATCATAATTAAAATAGTCCTTGTCCGTTTGAGATCAAATAGTAGATTACACTTAGAAATAATAATCAAAAGTATAATCCTTGTTCGTTAGTGATCAAATAAAACGTTACATTTAGAAATCATGACCAATGTAGATCTCTAAGTTAGAGATTGGTTACGTTATTCTTCCCACAGTCAAACTCAAGATGATATTATGAGCAACAAAAAAAGAAAAATGCAGTCATAGCCTTTTCATGACAGAGCATTTTCATTGGTGTTCAAATTCTAGATTATAGCCAGACTTCGCAACCTATAATATTAGATGTCTTACCGAGTGATAAAAACCTTCATTTAAGCGTCAGCCAGTGAAACAAGAAATCACAGAAAGTCATGGCCTTACCCTGTCAGGGCAAATCCTTTGGTCCGTGAACCGTTCAGATCTATCAATATCAGTGATCAAATCATGGATAGCGCCAAAATTCGCAACCTATATATAAATCGATTTTTAACCGTGTGCTTAGTTCCCCTATAATGAAGTGTCGGTTATTGAAACATCAACACAAAAATTAGAAAAGTTATACTTTTACTAGATCCATTTTAGAACTAATCCTCTGATCCATTGACCATCTGTGTCAATCAGTGTTCAGCGTTGAAGATCATGCCGAAATTCGCAACCACAGTTTATGCGCGAGATCAGTAACCTTATTTCGGTAAACAGTCTGGCATTGGAACTTTCTGTATGTAAAACATTAGACTACTTATATAAAAAAAAATAATAAAAACATATGTCCTTACCATACAAGACTAAATCCTGCAGATCTGTAAGACCATCCACATTGTTCAATGTTCAAATTATTGATTACAGCCAGAATTCGCAACCAAATTCCATCTCTAACCGAGATTTCAGTTCACTAATTCCTGTAAAAATCCTGTAACGTCAGTGAGACGTAAAAAAAAAGGGCAACAACTAAAAGATAGTTATGTCCTTACCATGTCAGAAGAAATCCTCAGTTCCCTAGAGCATCCATATTCATCAGTGTTGTACGAGAGGCCTAGATCAACGTCCTACGATCCTTCGTTCCTTCCCCGCCAACGCAAAGTACCGAAGGCAGATCTGACCAGCTGGGCTGCCGAAGCTGAGTTAGAACCGACGGCACCGGGAACAACAACAACGACAGCAGCAGAACTGGTAACAGCAGCGACGGCAGCCCAGACCTTGATTCCGGAGAACTAAGTCATGAACTGAAAACCGTGCGTAATCTGAAAATGTTGTCTTGAAATTCGAGAGTCTCATGGGAGACGACACCGTTGGTTGAAGTTTTTTGTGTTTTATTTCAACTATTTTTTATCTCGCTTGTTTATTTGTTCTGGCACTATCAAGTGAGGCCGATTCCGTGCGTTGCGTTGCGAGATTTCCACGCCGAAGTATTGATGAGTGCTATCGGGGGGGACTGTGCCCTCTGTGGTGAGCGTGAGAGCGTTGGAGCAGTGCTCGATTCGCTCGCGTAAATGACGCAGCGTGAGGAATATCGTGGGCAGAATTTTATCGATCCGCGCTGTTCTCACAACAACTACAGTATATCACGTTCTCTTCGACTTCTCAGCAAATGTTGTTATCGCAGACATGAACGTAGTATCGATACGGTAGCTAAATTATTCCTTGGTTCTTTAGTAGCTGGTGTTAGTGTCATAAAGCCAGACATTAACCAGAGATTGATATCACATCAAAACAAGTCCGATTTGAAGTTGATGCCCTTGAGTTGATGGTGCCAATATGATTAAGATATACAGGCCGTATCGACACAGAACATGTCAGATAAACAAAATTCAAATGTTTGCAGTTGATGTTGATTCCGTTGTGGCCCTTATCGATACTATTCCTTGAGCGAGTGCAGCTCACGTCATGAGTATCGATGACACTATTCAATCCTATGCTGTCTCCGCAGACTCCCGAAAACGTGCTTTCTTTAGCTTATCCCCAAAAAAGAACAGATATGAGGGGTTGTTTTGGGTTGTTTTTTTTCGAGGGCGGAGAAAGAGTAGATACGAGGTACTATTAACAGACAGTGAACCAAAATTATTTTCTAAATTAGGCAAACTGGCTATACATTTCCGTCATCTAAATTAAAAAGGGCCAGTCTTGCTCGTGCGATTATGGTCCCAGACATAGACAGTCCTCAGTATCGACTCTCGCTCGGGTACATGGTAAACATTGCATGAATAAACCACAAGGAAACCTTTTAAAATTACATTGTGTCTTCTACGGAAATCCCAGAGGACGTCGGCCGGACCAATCCCGCTGGATTCCTCTGGGCATCGACTGAATGGGCAGGCAACGGCATCTAATAACTGTAAACTGTCATTCTGTTCTGTACCAGGGTTTTGTTTTTTTTTGGTTCGTGGTCGCTGATTTGTCACCTATAGAATTGCTACTCCATTTGCTGGTTCTGTCGAGGCGAGAATGGAAAGTATAATTTTAGTAATAGGAGTGAGGAGGGAAGAGGAAGAACGGAATAGAATGGAAGGTGATGTCAGCTAGACATCAGCTCTATGACTGCCTTTGTTTGAAGGTGTTTTATTTCAGGGTCCTGCGGCGAGAAAAGCAAAAATAGGGTTTATGCAATACCAGTGTCGCTGTCATTAAGACGATAAGTTTGGCACCACGGACGTCATAACTGACAATGGCATCATCTATATTAAAGAGAAAAAAAATCATAAGCTCAGCTTTGTGGCATCGAGAACACCGCGAAGAAGCCACAGAGTCCAGTCAAAAATTCACAAAACACACGTTATCAACTGTAGTTGTGCCCATTTGGATGTCGTAGAGTGACTGGACATCACGGTTTAGAATTAAAAATCCAAAGAAAGCAAAACTAATTTGAAATGATCTCTCCCATTATGTAACCTTTGAAAGCCATAGCTGCATGATTCGACAGGTAGCATTCGCCACATTATACAAAAGCTAAGGGGTCGAGTTCATGTAATGCCTACAGATTTCATCACAAAGTAACCTAAACCCATGAAATCCGGCATGCCAAGATTTTCATCACTGCAGAGTTACATGGCGATCTTAGTCTTTTTTATATAGGATGGCATTATGTTTTTAAAAATTAATTCCTCGTTGTAACGCATCGTGTAACAACCAGTCGTTGTTTTGAATTTACTGAACCAAAAGTTGTAAGGCTTCCCTTGGTCAGAGCGGACGGGTCAAAGGTGGCGATACTTTTTGTTGTCTGGGTAAGTTGACCTGTACCTGCTGTCACTCAGAAATTTACTGTTCAGACACGCGAGCCCGTTCAAAGAATGGACATTGTTCCTAGTAACTACGATATATTTAATGCAATTAGAAAGTATCCGGACAATCAGACAGGCCAATGAGAAAAGAGGTAGTGGTGAGGTGATGATGATGATGATGATGATGATGATGATGATGATGATGATGATGATTATGATGCAATGGTTGTGCAGGGGGATATGGAATATTGACGGTGTGCTTTTTCTTCGTGAGTGGTCATCGCAGAAATATGGGATATTTTCTAATGGCATTCAAAAGACTTTGGACTTTGGAGTGGCAATACAAATAGCCACCCCCCTCCTCTGTCTGTATTAACAATAATCTTGCTGCACCTTGGAAATATGTATAGTTTTGTACGCATTCAGTACACCAGTACACAATCTGGTCACCTTTGCCTGACACTACGCCCATTGTCCATACTGTTATGCGTCGATCTTCACCTCCGTGTTCAGTACGAGACCCAGACCCAAACACCAGACATTGGTGTTATTCAGAATTTGTACAAATTACAGTGGCATGTTTTGAAAAAAATAAGAGACTATATTATATACCGTAAGACAATTTTAAGACACGGCGTGAGAGAAAGCGGAAGTGGTACCAGCCTATCACACATCTGTTACGACGATGGAATGTTTTCTTAGGACGCCAACACACTGGATTTGAACACAGCAGACAGAATACAGCAGACAAATCAAGCCACAGACAGACCAATATTCCCTAATACATCGTGCCGTGTGGATCCAGTAGGATCTACTTAGTCTGTCTAATGCTATTTCAATGTGGAAGAGAAACCATAAACTGTCTCGATGGTGTGGCGCGGCCTGGCGTGGCGTGTCCGGACCCGGTGGGTTTCCAATTTTAGTCTTTTTAGTTCACAGCAATTGTCCCCCTTTGCGCTCTTGCATTTTCCTTGGGTGGTTTTNGGGGGGGGGGGGGGGAGGAGAGGAGAAGAGAGGGGACGCGTAGGCTTTGATACAGGTCATTATGATTAGTGCATTGCGAAACATCGGCAGTGAGAGAATGCGGCTGTGGACTGTGACGTAAACAGATCTCATTTATTAACAAATCCGTAAACAAAGCCTTGACATCGTGTTCTGTCTGATGGACGAGGTGGAAATGACTGTGGGCGTGGAGTCCTGAATAGCACGGTGAGTAGCTGATACAATGTTAACATGGTAATCAGCAACTTTTTTTTCTCTTTTATATGATTACCACTTTTATACCACACTGATAACGGCGTCTCTTGATATCTGGCATTCTTAATAATACGCGTGTAAATGGTATGTTTTAATAATTAAATAAATATATCTTTCTTTATACAGTGAAGTTAAATACCTCCAAAGAAAAGCAAAAATCATATATATATACAATTGACTCTGTCTAAGCACATTATTTGCTTAACTGTAGTACATTTTCTTCCGGCAGAAAACAGACCAGTGTTTATTATTTCGACACTTAAATGTCGAAATTTCAACAGGGTCGGTTAATCTCAGGCCCGCCTAATTGCAAATTTCCCCATGTTCCTGTGGCGTAGCGAATAATCAAAGTCTCTGGGAAGAAGCAAGTAGATATATATAACTCAGGGCACCTGACAACAAATAACAAATATTCATAACAGAGTGCTTTGCAGTTTAGGAGACCTTAGGCCTATGTCCTTATGTTACAAAGTAGACGTAGGTGAATAGTTTGAAAATATGCAGATAACGGGCAGAAATCATGAAAATCCGTAATACTGACAGCAAAGTTGCTCACCTGTGACTGTTACGAACGGCTCTCGTTTATGACTCAGCAATGCGGGGGCTCGTGGTTATAAAAGACGGGATGAAACGTCATCCTGTCAGTTTGCAACAACAAGTCAATAAGACGTCATGCCATTCATATTCATCTCTGCTACGTCAAACACAGACGGGAAATCTGGCCACTTGACGCTTTCTTGGGAAACGAAACAAACCTTCGGGAATCGATGGAGAAGATCCCAAGGCCACTGATAGATTATCAGTTCTGAATCCCGTTGTGGGAGGATCCCTAGATATATAATAGGAACCGCAGGACTGATGCTCAGAGTGAGTGACGGATTTAGACATGGGATCGAAAAGGTCTTAGCCCAGGGTCCCGGGATTTAGGGGACCCCGCGCCAGAGAAAACGAGAAATATATTAATGAGGAGAAAAGGGTGAAAAGAGAGAGGAACAGTATAGGAAGAGAAATGGACAATGGTCGGATGAAGGCTCATGCTTTCAATATGTTGTTATCGCGAAGTCTGCTTCAAACATGGCAGTCTTAAGGTTGGAGGAGTCTAACTGGTTAAAAAAAAATAATAGACTATCAGGGTCGATAGTAGCAGAGTATAAAACCTGTCCTTTGGACAGATTGTGTAGAAATAATCGTATAACATGAAACCACACCGCAAAAGTGGTGAAATTAAGTCTTGAATTTGTAAAAAAAAATAATTTTTGCAGACAATGTTTTCCGATGGCTTCAGCGGATTTCATTTGTGCAGGCCTGTGATCTGCAAAAGAAGACCAAAATTGTAACCTCTGTTCATGTAATTTAGAACTGTGAAAAATCTAAATGAAGGACCCCCCTGTAAACAGTATATAATTTAAGCACAGTCGTGGCACCAGACCTGCAGACTAGTCTTGGCCATCTCGGAACGTTCCTGCAGTTCGAGGAGAAATTTTTATTAAATGGTTCAAAGAGGCTTTTAAAATTTGGCTCCTGCAACCACATGGCACTGCTGTTCTCTGGTCAAAGTTTTCCAGCTGGGCCCCAAATAACTAAAGGTTTGAAGGGAAGTCCCGCATCCTTCTACTGCCCGAGGCCTTACAAACTCTAAATCCTCTCATGCTCAGGATCGCAACTATCCCGACTCCCCCCTCTCTCACCTCATTATGTTGAGATCCTGAAGTTTGAATACCATAGAAAGCTGGAATCCGTGGAAAATAAAGGCAATGATTTCGACGGAAAAAAGAAACAACCTGTGAGCTCAGGGAAAAAAAAAAAAGCTTGGTTGCCAGTTTGACGATTTTGATGCCAAATATCAGAAATCTGACACTTGTGGACAGGATTTAACAACTAAAATTTAACTTGGCACCCGGACATTTTTAACATTTTTTTTTCATTCGTCCAGGTTCAAACATTATCATCAATCAATATTTATACTCACTACAACCAGCGTCCTTTTTTTGATATCAGTGCAATTTTAACCTCACCCGAGCAGTGCTAAGACTACGCACATAGATGTCTTTTGTAGTCAGGGTTGTCACCTAGTATAAATTGTTTATACAGTATCATAATTTAGCTGCGTTGTGAAAAATGATGTCCAAGTTGTAGCCTAATTTCCTTAACACTTGATCTGTAAAGAGCAATGATTTTCACAAAGATTATGTTAAAGTCTTGGTTTCTTATTTTAGTAATTAAATTGGCACCACACCTGAAATAAAACTCGCAACCCTGGAAAAATCTGTTTTAAGGACCTTTTTTTAAAAAATCTTGTGAGGGAATAGAGGTGAGGAACCAGTAGTTTAGAGCCTTATTTATTCTGTTGACAAGATAATGATGGCAAGGTGGTTCTTTAAAATAGTGGTATAACTACGGGTGTTCGCTCGACATTCTTACTGTTAAAGCAGTTAGGTTGTCAAACAACAAAGCATTTAAGCGAATGGTTCATTAAGCACTGTTTACCAGCCGTGTACGGTAATTTCGTTCTGTTACTTTGAAGACATCACCAAACCCGGCCCAAGGTCAAAGTTATTTTATACATAAATTCTTAGCGCCTTATATGTATTCTGTTCATCCAAAAGTGTCAATATGTTGTTTGCAAAGAAATTTAGATAGATAGCAATAAGATAGTAAAAGCACTGAGAGACGCCATAGCAGTTGGTGGTAGTTTATGTTGTCTAAATGACAGTTAGATACACAGAGAAGTACTAAATGTGATTATAGTAGCAGATGTAGTAGTAGAAGTAACAGTTGTAGTTAAAGCAGTAGTTGCTATAATAGCAATGGTAGTAGCAGTTGTTGCTGTTGTTGTTGTTGCTGTTGCTGCTGTAGTAACTATGCGTAGTAAGTTGGTAGAAGTACCAATTGTTGTTGTTGCTGTTGTTGTTGTTGTTGTTTTTGTTATTATTGTTGTTGTTGCTGCTGTTGCTGTTACGAGAGAAGTAATAGAGCAGAGCAATGCTTGATGGAGCAGTGCTCTTGTCGCTGTGTTGTCATTGTCGTTGTTGTTGTTGTTGTTGCTGCTGCTGCTGCTGTTGTTGTTGTTGTTGTTGCTGCTGCTGTTGTTGTTGTTGTTGTTGCTGTTGTTGTTGTTGTTGTTGTTGTTGTTGTTGTTGTTGTTGTTGTTGTTGTTGTTGTTGTTGTTGATGATGATGATGATGATGATGATGATGATGATGATGATGATGATGGTTAGTGGGTTTCTTTATTAATTAGTGTCCTTACTTTCATCATTGTCTGTCTGGGGAGGAGAGGATGAGGGTGTGAATAATGTACTAGGAAAAAAACTATAACTGATAAATGAAATCACTGAGGCATCTTTCCTCAATTTCTTTGCATTGCTTGTGTTGTGTCCCAGAGGTCGAGAATTCAGTTGTCTTGGCTGGGTGAGTCAAATTTATGATCACGTTCTGCCGTCTGCTTGATAGCTCAGCTTGCCAGAGCGACATTTGGAAAATCTCAAGTTTCGGTCCCTGGTCAGGTGGCTTTTTTTTTAACCTGTTGTCTTTATTTCTCTCTCTTCTTCATTTCTCCTTGTTCTATCTGAGGTTTTATTTTACGTATTTCTTTAACTTGGACTGATTTTCTCTTCTCACACAGTCTGGATTTTCCTGTTTAGTGGGTTTCTTTGTTAATTAAATATGATGTTGATGATGATGACGATGACAAGTTATATTTTGCTGCTGCTATTGCTGTAACTAATCTTGTTGTTATTGTTGTCTTTATTGGCATTGCTGCATTTGTCTACACGTCAATAAATCAACAAAGGCAGAATAGAAACCTACGAATGAAAGCAGCCCGGACAAAGATTGATAGCGCTCGGCAAAAATATCGAGTTCCTCCTACGCAGATCATTAAAAAAAAATACATCGATTAGGGATTTTTTTCTGGATTCTCAAGGTCGTCGTGGGCAATCACTGACTCGGCAATGACGTCGATGCTCCCGCTTGTGATGTATGTTTCTAATATATGTTAATGGGTGCGGCATCAGCTGGTAAGGTCTAAAAAAGGAATATGAATGTGACGAGGGGGTCACAACACAATGTTTACGAGTTTCAAGTTTTAGCCACTTTAGATACAGAAAAAAATAAATATGGGGATTCAAAGGAGTCAAGGAAGTGATGTAGTCGACGTGTGAAGGCAAACTCACTGGTTTTTATTCAGGATGAAATGAAAAGTTATACTAAAAAAATAAAGGGAAAGAAAGAAAGAAACAAACAAACAAACAAACAAACAAACAAACAAACAAACAAACAAACAAACAAAGTTTCTTAGACGAAGACTATTGTGTCTTGTTCATCAGCATTTTCCAAGGCAGATGAATACAAATTCCGTTTGAAAGTTTTTAGTGCCTTGGAACAAGAAGTGAAACGTGTCTCCGCGTCGCAGTTGCGACTTAAGACAGTAGAAAATAACGGCAAACAATGTTGGTGGGTTGTCGCCGATCCCATGTTGACTTCACCACAGAGAATTCTCTCTCACTTTCAGACACAACTGTATAGTATTAACTTCTCAGGGCCGTACCCACCTCATCAAGGCCCTCAACCTCTCCCTTCTCTCAGCAAAATCGTCCTTGGAGACCTCCTACCCCACTTCTTCTCTCATCTTCTTTTTCTCAATATCTTGGGCTTTTTTTCCCTCATCCTAACTTTGGGATCTCTTGACCTTCGCTCCCCCCCCCCCCACACACACACACCCGCACTGCAGAGGCTGCGGGGATGCCGGTTACAGGCCAGCTAATGCCGTCCCAAAAGGACCACTTGCCTTCGGCGTCAAATATAGGGTGTCCCAACATTGCTGTCACTAATGATGTTATGTCATATGTCTCATTTTTACCTCCGCTTCTCGTCTTCGATACCTTAGGAAGTATCCGGAAAAGTGTGTGTGTATGTATGTGCGTGCCTCTGTCTGTCTGTCTGTCTGTCTGTCTGTCTGTCTGTCTGTCTGTCTGTCTGGGTTTGTGTGCTGCGTGCGTGCCTCTGTGTATTTGTATTTGTTTGAGTGAGTGAGTGAGTGAGTGAGTGTGTGTGTGTGTGNTGTGTGTGTGTGTGTGTGTGTGTGTGTGTGTGTGTGTGTGTGTGTGTGTGTGTGCGTGCGTGTGTGTGTGTGTGTGATGATGGAAGGGGAGGAGAGGAACCAAGAAAGGAGGAGGGAGAACATAATTATAGCGAGGCAATTACCTCTTCCAAGTACAGAGGTTTTGCACTGAGATGAAAATCAATTGCCCGCCCACCCACCAGTGCCCACCACACCATAGTAATACGGTTATGATTTCAGCGGTAACAAGCCAGGCAGCGGCCGCCCACGTTAAGAAAGGTCTGCGGTGAGTCGCTGGGATTAGGCATTCTGACGGATGGCGGTGAAAGTAGAAGTTAAAACAAAATTGATATATTAAACCTAAAAGAAGCCTGTCGCCACACTGTCCCACTTTCCATTATCATTGTTTTTAAGACTTCGGTATTCTGGTACACACAAATGTTTCCGTAATATACTCGCGCTCCGTCAAATTTCGAAAATACCACTCAAGTTACCAAGTGTGACAACGTACTAAGCATCACTTTTCTAGTACGTTTTTATCAACCATGGACTTACAGCCAGTTTTGAAAATGCATTATCTCGCTTTCTATGTGGAGTAGAGCTTCCATTCTCCCGACGGATGTACGGCTTGGCCACTCCTCCTGTAAGACGTCAAAAGCTATTTTTTGGCCCAGAACTTGGTTACAACCGTTTTCCAGCGGGACGGTGAAATACAAACCAGCCAGTATCCTTTGTAAAGTGTATTCTGGCCGTCCAGCCAGTATACTCACTCCTTTTTTTTTTTAATTTTTGATCAATGGTAATTTTCTTAACATGCCAACAAAATCGACCCCGTTTGAATATAACTTTAGGGTAAATCATAGCAATTTACACATGACAGAAGACTTTGACTTTTTAAATAATAGTTATGGGATAATAGCAACGCCTTTTAATTGCACCATTTCTTTTTCGGGCTCTTAAGAGGTTCCGATTTAGCGGGGTCGTAATATATGTACTTTTGTTGAAGATTAAGTGAATCGGGAGTTGACTACTCATCAAATGGTAAGCGGCAGGTTTTTTTTTAAATTGGAAGAGGGGGGAAAAAAAGGGGNAAAGGGGTGGGGGGGGAGGGTAAGTGACAAGTATTTGGCTATACCATTGGAAATCTATCATGTATATTGATCGGACTTGTTTTGGAAAATGCTGGGTGTACTGAACTGAATTAAAGTACAGGAATATGGCAAGTTTACACTAAAGTTTAAAATCTTTTTTAGATGTAAGCCCAAAAAAAGCAAATCGGACCACACGTTAACAGACTTATTTATGACAAGAAAACAATATTAATAGTAAAGCACACAAAAATACTGCTTAAAGAGGCTAATTCAATTTCTCTTTATGATTTTGCAGGTACACATAATAGGGGAGACAGGGCCATTTCAGTAATAAAATATACACAAATCCGAAAGGAATATGGCAATTAACCAGAACCTTACATCTGCTAAGAATAAACAACATTCTATTTCATCTTCCTCTGTCTCCCATCTCTCATATATTTATTTATGCTCGATATTTCTCACCCTGTCTTATCTTTATATCAGTTTCTAGTTCACATCTTCTTATAATTCTGCTGTGTCTGTCTCTCTCTGTTTTTCTCGCTTTTTTTTCGGTCTCTGTCTTGCGCTTCTTCCCTACCGCCCTTCCTCTCTCCCTTTCTCTTTCTCTTTCACTCTCTCTCTTTCTCTCTCTCTGTGACAAGGGTGTCAGTTCCTAAATGAAAGTATCAGTTATGCATTTTATAAGTTTTATTATTTTTTGTTCTTTTTTTTCGTTCCTTCTAGTCTAAATTGTTGTGTAATTACATTGGTATGTAGTTGGCTTTGGCCCAAATAAACAATCTCTTTCTCTCTCTCTCTCTCTCTGTCTCTCTCTCTGTTTCTCTTTCTGTGTCTGTCAGTCTGTCTATGTCTGTCTGTCTGTCTGTCTTTCTCTCTCGCTCTCTCTCTCTCTCGCTCTCTCTCTCTCTCTCTCCCCCCCCCCCCCCNTTTCCCCTCATCCCTATGAATATTTCACACAAACACATGTGACAAACATTCATACCTACCATAACTAGGTCACCGGAATTGCGTGTGACTTCCCCGAACGGAAGTGACGCACTACAATGAGGCCAATTGGAGATCGTTTCTCGGATCAGTACACAAAAACTACAAAAACACGTCTGTTGGGAGAAAATGAATTGTGTAAGAAGCTGAGTCTCACAGTTCGCTGAGATGGAATTGTGTAGTGCCACTGCCAGATAGGTCGAAATGATTCTCTCCTCCTCCTTTTCCCCATCTCCTCTCAACGGCTTTTTTCCACCTCCCCCTCCAAGAACATTCATATCCTAGAGATTAGAAGAACTGAATTACACACAACGTTAATTATAAGCTATAGTAAAGTCTTCGAACTAATTCTAAGAGCTGAAAGACATTTCTGCTCTCAAAGAGCTCTTACGGGGACTGGAAACTGGCCTTCTATCCGGCCAATTGCCAAGATAATGAAGCTGTTAAACAGATTTCATCCTTTAAAGGTCTCATGATTGTGTGACCAGCAATATATCATCCATGTGCTTCCGATTTTATCTGCATGTTTTGTTTTAAAGCCTAATTCAGCACCATACGGGAAGATCTAATTCTCTTTACTTGTGTGTACAGCTAGTTGTCCGGACCGTAAGTAATGTACATGTAAGCAATGGCGACTCGTTATTATGCGATATCCGTGCTTTGGTGGGTAGAATGTAGCTAAGAAAATAAAGAAACTGGTTCAACAGATCCGGAGACTTAGCCAAATTCAACGCCTTTATTGTGTTTTGTTGTATGTCATTCAAGTTCTGCGCTATGCTCATAAAAAAGATAAGATAAGATATACTTTATTATTCAATAACTGGAAATTTGCTCTCACGGCATGTTTGACAATAATACAATACATTAATCCAAATACATAAACGACATCATTACGCCAATTCACGACTACAAACACACACACACACACACACACACACATATATTCACACACATACATACACTCACGCGCGCGCACACACACACGCACGCACGCACGCACACACACACACACACACACACACACACACACACACACACACACACACACACACACACACACACCAAAGTTACCAGCCACATCATTATAATATACCACGTTCAAGAACTGCTGCTTATGGGTGTGGCGGATGGTAAGAAAGATCGCCTGTATTGCTCTCTATGTGTTCTTAAGTATAGTATACGTCCACTTCTTAGCGATCTTGTTATTTGATGGGAGCTGTTGTTTTCAATTGATTTGAATTTCTGCTTGCATGACTGTGTGTATAAATCATCAAATGCAATACTTTCACTATCAGTTAAATGACAAGCTTTTTTCATAATAGAGTTGTTGAATTTGTTCTTATCCTGCTCCCTTGCATTTCCTCCCCAGGCTGTAATAAAAAATGAGATGATATTTTGTATAGCTGATTTATAAAACATGTGTATAAGTGTTAGATCAACATGAAATGATCTTAGTTTCCTCAAGAAATACATTCTTTTGTTTGCCTTAGCGTGAACTAAGGAGGCATGGATGTGCCAGTCGAGTTTATAGTCAATGTGCATTCCTAGATATTTATAAGACCTAACTCTTTCAACTTTTTCATCATAGATGTTAAGCAGGGTCGTGGCGTTCCTCGAAAATCAATCACCATTTCCTTTGGTTCCTTACAGTCATGTGCTTCGTCGTTGGTCTTTTTCAAAGAAAAGGGGAAAGGGGATGCACGGGTAGTTTTGGGGGTCATGAGCCGCCATTTATGTAGGTTAAAAAAAACATATATGCTTTTTTTGGCGGATTGTATTATACCGTGGAGTATTTCTATATCTTTAATGTACATGATGGTCTTTATTATTCTCTTTATTTATTCTGCATCACTAGCAACACTTCGTCTTTACCTAACTAGCTTTTAGATGTCTTACAACATTTCTATTCTTTGAAGAACAAGCCAACAGCTCCTCGCTGGATCTTGGATGGGGAGCTTTTCGAAAGTGCAAAGAGACCTGCTCACTACTCAAGTACACAACGAGTATGGCTTCTTTGAATCCCGTAAAGTCTGTTATTGTCTTTTACCCGTGTGAACATAAACCTGTCTCATTTAATTTTAAAACGAAAACATTGCACAGGGTGAAATCGCAATAACTGCACGTAAAATATAACAGTGGACCATAATTTTCTGAAAGTGGTAACTACGGCAACAGTTTATTTTTGATGTGTGAAGGACAGTGAACGTCATCAGAAAAGTCAGTGGCATTTTGGTTAGTTTATTTGCCATCACTACGATTTCAGGCTTGATTTGGCATTCGCTATATCGCGGGTCTGGACAATAGTACACTGTGAAATTGAGCAATGCGTTTATTGGAAAATCAGTGGGGCTTCTCTAATAGAGTTGTCCATGCCTGGCTGTCATGTTTGGTGTCACTGGGTGTGAAAAGGATTAAATATTTCAGTAGGCGTCTGGCTGCATTTGCCTTTGTGCTTGTCACAGCTTTTCCTAATGATATTGATGTTGTTGCTATCATTAATACTGTTGTTGTTGTTGTGGTGGTGGTGGTGGTGGTGGTAATGGTGGTGGTGGTGATGGTGGTGATGGTGATGGTGGTGGTGGTGGTGGTCGTCTCATCGTATTGATTGTTCTTGTGCCATTTGTAAGATTTAGTAATGGCACTATTGGTTGCTGCTACCATGGTGGTTTGGTTGTTATGGATATTGCGTTGTTGTTATTACAGACATTGCTGTTATTATCGCTATTGATAATATTGACATGTTTGCTGCTGATGATATAGCGGTTATAGTGTGATGGCAGTAACAGTAAACAGCAATGTATTTAATACT
Organism: Ellobium chinense; assembly: GCA_033807755.1. Classification (NCBI taxonomy): domain Eukaryota; kingdom Metazoa; phylum Mollusca; class Gastropoda; order Ellobiida; family Ellobiidae; genus Ellobium; species Ellobium chinense. Next base: position 41,917 of record JAWQUT010000519.1, on the reverse strand, counting down.
GACGTCTTCGCTGGTGGAGAAATTTTGATTGTAGATAGATGGCAGAAGCAGTAATCAGTAAACAGCGCTGTATTTGATATTGACCTCTTTACCCTTGGTGATAATATAGCAATTACAATGTGATGACAGTAATCGTTAAAAGCAGTGTCTTTCATAGTCAATGTTCTCGCTTTTCTTTCAGTTTGGCTTGCCGATTTTGTTGTTCGTGGGTCCTGGTGACAGAAGAACAGAAGGAAGAGAAGATAACGAATAACAGAACAAGCAAAGAAAGGAGGAGAAGTAGGAGTACAGAAACAAAGAAAGAGGGATTGGTATGATCGACAGAGACACGTTTCTTGTGAAGTGAAGACAAACTCTCATTTACTTGAGAGAGTTAGCAATATAAACATAACACAATTTTTTAAATATTTCTTGTGAAAGTTTATTTTATTATTAAATGCGCATTGTCATTCTATTTTTTATAAAAGTTTTCATTTTCTTAATAATGATATACACAAGCGTAGTTGCAAAGAATGTTTACTTCATGATTTTATATTTACTGATGACTTTGAGACTAGACAATAATGTTGTAAATCAGATAAACCGAGACAGAAAGCGTTAAAATCTATAGTAGATTGAATTAAATCCATTGCAAATGTAAACCAATCAGAACATGCCCTTAGATTGCACAAACCTTTAAATTTATTTTCTTTTACTGCCACGGTCACAAACTTCAACATTTGGCTTTTTTTTGCATAAAACTGTAAGTTCCTTAATGACTTTGAGCCACCTCCAACTTTTTGTTTTACCAAACTAGCCAGTTAATTACCGTGCTATTTATCACTTTGATCTGGCAAAAACAAACAACAAAAATCAGAAGACCGAGGCCCCGGTAAATCACATACGAAGACTTCTAAATTATTTATCAAACTCACATACACAAATGCTAAGACTTTTGTCTTGCCAAGGCGTTTATCCTGTTGTATCAAACTCGCTTAAAACATATCAAGGTTTTACTCTGTTTACCTTAATTCACTTAAAAGTATACCAGGCTTTTACCCTGTTTATCAAACTCACATAAATACATACCAAGATTTTTATCCTGTTTAACAAATTCACTTAAAAGGATACCAAAGTTTTTACCCTGCTTACCAAACTCACTTACATGCGTGCCGAAGTTTTTACTCTCATTACCAAACTCACTTACATGCATGCCAAGATATTTACCATGTTTACAAAACTCATTTAAACATACGGCAAGGTTTTTGGCCTTGTTTACCAAATAATGTAAGTCTTCACCAAGTATACTATACACATCAGATCATAAAAAATTAACACTATACAAAATTATCACATCTTTGAAAACAAACACACACTTTCATTACATGTCTCAACCTGAGGAAGCAGGCTAACATTACGAATTTGACTTAATGAATTCACGATTAAGACTGCTTTTCTGTAGAGAAGGTTCTCTAACTGTAACATGTTCGATCCACCGGTACTTTCAAATAGTCAGTTGTTTCAGGAATTACTGATCATTTATTCCTCTAATAAATTCCATGCTTTGTTGATGTCTTTACAGTTTAACCTGTCCGCCCACTTTAATATGGCTCATGGTCGACTTAGTAAAATAGACGTTGGAAACATGTCAAGGTAATGACAGCATTAAAAGTGTTAGCTAAAATAAATGTTTACAAGAGGAAAAACATTGAACTGAACTCTTACCAGGTTTCTGAAATGAAGTAATCAATAGTACTGATTCTTTATAGTTGTGTTAGAAAAAGGTGCATGAAGAAAAAGTACCGGTCAAGGCTGCGAAATGGATGGTCTATAGCTGTAGAGTGCTCAGTTCCGAAAAACCCTCTCAATTGAAAAAGATAAACTGTTAAAAACAGCAATGCTTCCACTCACAGAAAAATAACATAAATATACAATATAAATATACACTTAAACTTACTATATCACAATCATGGGAAAGCGTAGGGATTTCATTTCCAAAACCAAAAAATCATGGACAATATTTTTATAGAGAGATTAAAGCAAAAATTAAGCAAGAGAATAATTTTAGAATAAATCAGATGCGTATTTCAAGGCTTGCACAACAAAATGTCCAAAAATTTGATAATAAACCACTGGATTATTATAATTCTGTACGCATAATAAGCACGCATATCATCTTTAGCATAATTATTATAAAATTGTAACTCTTCAGCACCCGTTGAAATGAATATTGTAAGCGATACATGTAACCCATGCCACTAATTTCAAGTTATTTCCCTTTATCAAGCTACAATACTGTAAGTGCAAATACTATACTGTGTTTTGTCATTAGGGGTGTACATTTGTATATGGGGATATTGCCATTAATCTTTCGAACTCTGCTGCAACGTCACTGGATTAACGATAGATATGTGACTATATCATTGAGTCAGGCGTGAGTTCTCGCAGTTGTGTGGACAGAAAACGCCAACTTTATGAAATTATGGCATCACAACCTTTATCTCCCATCCCCGTAAAAACTACGCATCTGATAATTAGGCAACCCGTTTGAAATTTGAATTATCATTGGTACAGATTAAGCAAAGCAGACACTGCCTCCTTTTACTCTTGGTTTCTCCAAGTAAACCAGGCAGGGGAGTGATCCTCGAAATTACTAGTGTTGTTCTCGCCGCTGACCAGAATGGTGGCTGGGAAGGTCCTGGGCCTATCGGGGTCGACGATGGGCTTGGCCGCGGTGGACACGTAGCGGATGACGTAGCCGCATCGCCTCCTGGTGGATCGGTTGGTGCCGCTGCCATGGACGAGGTGTCCGTGGTGGAGAGACATCTGCCCAGCGCGGAGAGGGCATGGCACAGCCTTGGTAACGTCGTAAAGTTCTTCGGGAATGGACTGGTTTGAGGATAACAGGTTCCCTTCTTTGGACTCTGTCACGTGCTGAAGAATGCCACTCTTATGAGTTGCTGTGGAATATGAAAGAGGCTCACTGATTATTGACGCTGCTGGAGGTGATGATGATGATGATGATGATGAGGGCGATGATAATGACAATGGTGATGATGACTATCATGAGTATGATCATATTCAACGATGTAAATTCAATGATCTTTACCAATATGCATCATCTCATTATGCTCATGGTAACATCGGCTAATGTTTTAAAATAGTTATATTTCTTAGTGTACAAAAGTATAAGATAATGATGGTAATGAGCGTAATTTATCAATCCTGACGTAAGAACAAATTTCCTTGTTCCGAAACGTCAGTTTATATGTGAGGTAGTATGCAATATGACTTGATAATAACTGTTCTTTAAAGTGTCATCATGTTTGATTTATATTTACAGGCAGATCTCCTAATTTACCATTATATATTTCGATAAGGTAGATATGTAGGTCCGTAGCTATTTTCTGTCATTGCTGTTTAACTCACCTGGAATGACGTGCATACATGCGTTCTCCACATCTGCGTCATCGACTGCAAGCCACACACTGACCACGTCGCCTTCAACACCCCAATACCTGTAAAAGAATATTTGGTTTTATTATGATCAGGCCAAAAGTTTTGAGATGCACTCAAAAGAAACTTAACCAGCAAGGCCAAGTCTCAGCAATGATTGAAAAGGCAGGTCCTGCGACAACAGTACATGAGATTGATACGATTCAGCCATCGCTTAGAGAGAAAAGATCATCTTTTTTCAAGAATAGTCTGATTTATAAGTTTTTTATACATAGGCGCTGATGTTGAAGGATAGACTGGCACAGGGAGAGAGAATGTGGCCCAGCGTCAAGAGAAATAAAAATCTCCAGCCGTGCAAAAAAGTAGTGAAAGACAATTTGATAAACGATTATACAATATTGTTCTCCCAACAGTTTAATTTGTGAGTTTGTCGGTGCCATTTGCGCAGAGAGAGGAAAAAGGCGGTGTGTTGATAGAGGAAAGCCAAGGAATGGCATGCATCCATCACATAATACTGTGCTTATATTTTCATGGCGGTAGTGGCTCAACCAAACTTCTACTCCCACACATTATGAACATACACATGCTGCCATCTACTTTATCAGCTCTCATCCACCTATCCACTAGCCATCCAACCAACCAACCAATCAATCAACCAAGCAACCAACCAACCAACCAACCCTTCCTAGAGCAACCAATCAAACAGCCTTACCTCACATCCTGATGCCAGGCCACGAAAGCTTCTTTGTCCTCTTCCTCACCGACGGGATATTTGCAGATGAAGCGGGAGTCCAGAAGGAACATGTTGGGCCCAAGGATTGCCTAGATGAGAGAGACAAAAAGTTAAATCGACATCACAATACAAGAAACTAAAGCCAAACATGCACAAAAGAACGTCACGAACTCTGACACCAAACTCGAAAATTGAAACTGGTCCCATCGACATTTTAAACAGTCGAAATTTTAAACTGGTCCCATCAACATTTTAAAGTGGTCACCTGGACATTTCCAAAGGTTGAAATTTAAGACTGGTCTCCTGAACATTTTACCAACTCTAAACTTTACACTGGTCTCCTTGACATATCACAAGCTCGAAATTATAGACTGATCTCCAAAAAATGCATTCCACAATAATTTTCTTGATGACCGTTTCATGATCTGATCGCAGAGGGAGCAATGTGGAGGCCCAAAGCGTGTCTTGAATTACGCATAACAGAAGAAGCAAATGTTCCTGTTCACTAGACCTAGGCACAATATAATATTGCATTCTGTGGAATCCTCCTGTCGCGGACAATGTGAGAACAAGCTCTCGATATCAAAGAGCAAGCGTGCGTATTATTTTAAATGACGAAAAACAACGGTGGAAATTAAGAATATGAATGCCCTCAATCACTGAAGATGATTACATGCCACAGTCAGGCAGGGGAAGAACCCATTGTAATCAAAATCGCCAGGCCGTAACTAATGGCATGGCCCCTCAGACACCCAATCTCAATGTCAGGTTTCCCAGTGCTGGGAGAGGAGGGGGAGCCGTGAACTCTGCACGCTGTTGTGATTCCTAATAAAGTCGATTCCATTTAATCGCAATCCTTCAGGGGCTTGAGAAAAGTTGCGATGAAAAGAGATTGCGTTTTTCCAGTGCCTTTGAGAATATGTAGCGTGCTGTTATCTGAATAATGTTACAGTCATGAGGGGTCGCCTGTGCCGCAGCAATGTCGACTCCCTTTCAAAAAAAATCCCCAGAGCAATCTCGGCATCTTATCTATAGTATTCTAAAACACTGCATCCGCGACTTTCCATAATGCTTAGAAAGTCGTTTAAATGAAGCCTGCTCCATCCGGCTATTGCATTGTCAACAGTCAACATCCTCGACCCAACTGACTCACTATCTCGGTTGACCTAATTTCGTAAGCTTTTGACCCAGATTCTTGGCTACTTTTTTCAATGCTGTTATTCAAATGCTAATGCCAATTAAGTACCAGCTCAAGTACTTCGATTAGAATCCTTTTAGTGGTAGTGTCCGCCTCCGCAAATTATTTGTGTGTCTGTGTAAACGTACTTGGAAGCTTTCTGGTGACAAACCTTTTCTCTGACAGAACCTCAGGTGTTCGCTCGGCAATTTATCTGTGTATTTGCGTGAACTGCTTGGAAGTTTTCTGACTGTGCCATGCTCTTTTTTTTTCTGCCAGGGCCTGATCGTAAAGGCTGTTATCTAATGCTATGACAGTAATATGACACTAATAATGACAGTGACAATTATTGACGTGAGGTGGCTTCTTTTATTTTTAATGCCAACTTAGTGTCACTGTCTAACATTTTAAGTTAAGGCCAGGTCTTAATCTTTATGCACGCGAGTGCTTCCCACAACAGTGGGAGACTGCAAAGTCTTTCATGATCCCCCCACCCCCCGCTCATGCATACAAACACACACGCTCAACGTTAATCTCATCTCATATTTTTTCGATCATTCGTTCTCATCCCCTGTCCACCTGCTCACTTTTATTCACACCTTCTCTCGTTCCCATCAATGTCGAAATATGTCTTTAAACACAGTCGACAGATATGTACGAGCATAAAACGATTGCAAATATTCAAAACTCGTCAAGCGAGTCTGGGTCATTGAAATGGATTGTCAGCCACGGTAGAGAATGAAGCCCTTCTTGTCTATAGCTTGTTGCTTCTTATCATTATATTGAAGCTTAGCAGTTCATGTATGCGTATGTGCCTATGTTCGTTCAAAATAATGTTATTTCCTTGGCCCTAATAATGGATGGTACTCACCTTCAATGGGCGGAGCATGTTGGGATGGGTAGCCAGTCTCAGAACCCATTCATCTGTCAGATGTTTGTTGTGCAGGGAGTAGGTTGCATTCTCTTGGCCTGTAGAGTGAGTGAGTAAATAAGTGAGGATGGAGCGAACGACTGACTAACTGACTGACTGTTTGACTGACTGACTGACTGACTGACTGACTGACTGACTGACTGACTGACTGACTGACTGAGCCAGCCGGTTGGCTTATCCATCAGTCGGTCATTTCTCGTGGATTCTATTACCATTCAGTCAGCGAATCGACCGGTCAGTCGGTCAATCAGTCATTTCATTCAAAGAGAACTTCTCTTACAAAATAGATTGAAAAGTTTTTTTAATTGGAACATCGCACAGGATAACTGGAACATCTTAACATCCATGTAGTCAATATAAATAACAATAACAAAGCAAAGGGCAAGGCGAGACTTCGGGACAACCCAGCGGATTCGGGGGGAAACCCAGCACTTTACTAAAGCCCCTAGCTATGGTAACCTAATATGAATCAACCTTCATCCTACGGAGTATTAAAAGATTAGACACAAGGCCGTCTGTGTTGGCGCGTTTCTAGATAAGTCCAGAGATGAGAGTGTCAGTCCAGCGGTTGTCTTTGGCCAGACAGCGATACTGGACACTAGACTAGTGCTGTTATTTGTTGATTAGGTGGGAGAGAGTGAAAGGAGGTGGGAAGGAAAGAGCAAAAAAGAAACGAATGAATGAATAGGGTCAGGCAAAGATTCTGATGTCACGGTCTACGGAGTGGTGAAGGAAGGAAGGAAGGAAGGAAGGAAGGAAGGAAGAAAGGAAGGAAGGAAGGAAGGAAGAAAGGAAGAAAGGGAGGAAGTAAGGGAAGGAGGGAGGAAGAAAGGAGGGAAGAGAAGACAGAGGGAAAGAAGGCAAACGATGTAATGAATGATCGAAAACGAGAAAGGCGGAGGAAGAGAAAAGAAAAAGAGAAAATAAGAATGAAATCCGACTCACCAATCTCATCCTGCACCTTGTTGAAGGTGGCTCTCAGCTCCAGCACCTCTTTCTCATCGAGCACGTCCAGGCCAGAGACATAGCCATTCTCATCAAAGTACTCGGAAAGTTTGTTCATGTCTTTGGTGGTCATCTCGCTAGGATAAGCAACTGCGAAAAAGAAAACAGTCAGTGTCACTGAGATTTGTCAATAACGATTGCAAAAACAAATTGCATTTTTTTGTTGATATTGCTGCTGCTGCTGCTGCTATTGTTGTTGTTGTTGTTGTTGTTGTTGTTGTTGTTGTTGTTGTTGTTGATGTTGTTGCAACTGCTGTTTTTATTTGTTGTCGTCTTTTTTTTTGTCCTGTTCAGTCATGCCGATATGATACTATACAAAATCACCTGAGATTCAACACACATTCATGTAAAATCCTTGCCCTCTTATCGCTTCCTCCCTCGAAAACATATTTTTTGTTGATAAAAAGCGAGCGGCGATACTAGTTAGAAAAAAAAAAGCCACATACGATGGATTATGTTATTCTTACGAGAAAATACCTCCAGTTTATTTTCAAAAGACAGAAAAAAAAATCAAAAGCTGACTGGAACTAAAAGCAGTTTAATTATGAATTGTATACTCACTTCAAAAAAGAAACGCTGACATATTTAATGAATAGTGAGTTAGCCTAATATACATTACCTCCCATCTTGGATATTGGTAGATACGTAGATCTATAGTAAAAATCGAGGTAAAGTAGAGTGTCTCTGTTTGAGAGAGCAGTTTAACTTTGCAGACGATGTTCTCGTTGTCATCCTTGCAAACAAGCGCCATATTTATACGATTTTTCACCATCCGGTTTGCTCTCCGGGGAATCACGAGGTTGCTATCTTTAGATTGCGGTCAGATCGAAAGTGGTTCGGCGACAAAAATAGTCCGCCAATCAGAGTGTCGCATTTACAGCGGTATCCAGCGACAAGATCGGGGTTAGTGAACCGGATCGAAGTAGAATACTTCCCATCCAAGTACCACTAACTTCCCGAATTTGTACACATACTTAGCCAACCAAGCTGACGATACGTATATTCATGAATGAATAACCTTACACCACGAGCAGGCGGGTTGCCCTGAGTGGGGTATGGAAAAACCGAATATTATGTGTGAGGTTCTCTCAGTGTCTGACGCCACCAAACTTAAGTGGACGGACATGGGTTGCGTAAACAGACTTGCACGCGTACCAGGATGTTTGTTCGCCCCTGACTGTGAGTAGGCACACGATGATAGTAATTTTAGGCATGACCCCACGAAATGATAAAACCTTATCGCAGATAGCGTCAAATCGACTTGTGTGATTCACATGATCATAGCCCAGCTGTAGAGGACATCCTGATTGCAGGACTTTCTAGAAATTTAACTCGTGACTTGAAAATGAATAAATGCTAGGATGGTCCAGAGGGAGTAGAATGTAGAACCATAGGCGTAGCGTCCATATAATCTGTGAATCTGAGAACACCAATATATATTCTATTTGTCTAATACAATTTAAATAATTTTCATGTTTTCTAAAATGTTCAAACATCACCTTCGTCCTATTTCACTTAGGTCGAGCCATTTACAAGCATTGACAGTACGATTTTTGTCAACTGAAGATAGTTTTCTTCCCCGATAATCTGAGAACCTATACGCTGTCTGACAGATTCACTGTTCCCATAGCCACAGTGCGATGCATCCAAAGGCAATGTAAAGAGGAAAACTTCTTAAACAGGTAGCAAATAATCTCAGAGAAAAATTTGCTTATCCGCTGTTCTAGTGGTCTTTTGTGTTTCTTTTTACACAAGATCACCCTGTAAGACTTCCAGGTGATTTTTTTTTCTTTTGGCGACGAGATGTTAATACTGTAGTTTAGACCGTACCAGGGATGCCAGATCTGGCTCTGTTGGAGCCAAAAACTAATTTTGTTTTTTAAATCATTATATTCCGAGTTAATTTTATTGTCTAAATTTTGCCCTTTTCCTTCCCATCCCATCAAAAAACAAACAAGCAACGATAGGATATACAGTGCTAGATTACCCAAAAATTCACTGTCGCTACGCCTTGAGAAGAACGAACCTCAGTTTCTCGAAAAAAATCCAACTTAAACACCTCACAAAATAGGAATAATAGACTGATCCTCCCTGACATTCGAATTTGTGACATTCCTGTTGCAATTTAATATTTTCGGATTGAGGAAAGGGAGGGGGCGTAACAATGAGCAAGGTCATCCCAAGGCAGGGGGAGAGGGAAGTAATTGGTATACTGTACTGGTAGTAGTTGAAAACCTGTTAGATACAATGTTTTAATAAAACTGGTACAGTGGTAGGCCTAAAATACCTTGAAGTCGAGTCCATATAACTACAAGTCGCAGCCGCTCAATCATAACACTCTTCGGAGAACAGAGTTGTTTTATTTTGTAATGAATAGTTACTGGATGATAGTACTTCCTTTCAATTGCACCTGTTGTTTTGGTGGTTTGTTTTTTTTTTTAAATAACCTCAAGAAATTGCCATTGAATGGAGTTGATGGTAAGAATCCGTCTATGAAAACACTGGCTTTCAGCAATTATAGACCTATGCAGTTTCTTCGCACGAATGTATGTACAGTGAGAGGCGGCGACCTCGACAAACTCTCGTATCATTGAAACTTCCGCATACTCCTCGTCTTGGGTTCCATACATGCATTCTCTTAACTACGGCTCATTTTCCCATCTTTGATTACATGTAGGAGGGTGGAGACTGGTGGTACACGCGTCACACTTAGTGCTGCTTCAAAGCTGGCTGAAGCTTATATGAAGTGTTTTTAGGCACCCTAACACTGAGCAATAATTATATGCCCTCTAAATTTTGGCCAAAACATTTGTGATTTCTTCACACCTTTCGTAGTGACACAACCCCGCAAGAAAAGCATTCACTCTTAATATTGCACCAACTCGCCCGAATACTAAATTACGGACTGGTTGCCTGGAATTCGAGTTCGTGGGTTAAAATGCATTTTTTTTTTAAATTCCCCCCTGTTCATTGGACATACACAGGTCAAAGGCTTTTCCCATGTCTGTCCATAACAATCGAAAAACTCGTGCTTTAAAATGGACATAATTATGTACATGAGGTTTCACCATTCCTTCCAGTCTTGGTACTCTAAAGTGATCAAATGCAATCGTTGTTTTTAATATATTTGTAAATAAAAGACGTGACTGCTGGTGATGTTCCATTATTGCGCACAATAAAGGTGTAGCTCTGTGTGTGTGTGTGTGTGTGTGTGTGTGTGTGTGTGTGTGTGTGTGTGTGTGTGTGTGTGTGTGTGTGTTTCTGTCCGTCTGTCGGTCTGTCTGTCTGTCTATCTGTCCGTCTGTATGTGCGCGACTGGGGGAAGGTGAGTATTTGTGTGTGAGGATTTGAGGAAAGGGGGAGGGGGGAGGAGGGAAGCGGGAGCTGAGGAAAAGGCGAAAGAAGGGTAAGTGAGAAAGTTCAAAGGCAAGAGGAATAATAATAGGCTTATGTGTTGGGCAAATATGAGCGAACGTTTTACGGGAGTAAGATGGAAAAGCATGACAGACCAGGGAGAGCTGGAGCGACAGNGTTAGAAAGATTGGGAATACCTGCCTCTCTATTCATTGGACAGAAAGGTTAGAGGCTCATCCTCTGTCTGTCCTTGCAATGCAACAATCGAAAACATATTAACTTGGACATTATTGTATAACATGACGGTCAACAACCCTCCACTCATGACACTCAGAGGAAAAGTACAGAACCAAAAGGCCTTCCTTCTTATTCGGCATCTTTAAAGTACCGGTAGGACATTTGAAATGCACTTGCTAATTTTATTATCTGACATTGGCTACATAAAGAGCCATACGCTGACTAGTGTGAACATGTATTAACAATGTAATAAATATGTAATATATAATTCTGCACCTTTAACTTTATTTTTGTGTCTTCCTGTTTCAGTTCCGTCTTTTCTGCAATATTAGATTTGCCTCTCTTGCTGGCAAGGTGTCAGATTCAAATTTCCCAGATATATACCAAGGCTTTCGAAACATCATTCATCTGTATGCATTCATTAACCTTCTTTTTTTCTCTATACTGTTTTTTCCCCTCCTTTCTTTGGAGCCCCTTACCCACAGCAAGGTGTCAGATTCACTCATTAATCAACTTCATTCATCCTCATGGATAAACTTTTTCTCTTTATACTGATTTTTTTCTCCTCCTTTCTTTGGAGCTGATCCAGAGCATCTCCAGCATTGCAGTAACTGCTGGGGCGCTAAGTACGGTCCTGTCAACATTTTTTTCATTAAGTTTTGAAGGCGGTGGATTATCATTCTCCAATATTACGAGGAAGTTTCCCAGTAGCATTTCAGTCTGTGCAAGGAGGGGGATTCCCTTCTCTCCCATGAGTCAAGCGTTTACCTGCATAGGGCTTTAATTCTTGTCATTCGCTAACCTTGTAATATTATGATAAAGACGTGAGGCGATTGTGAAAGATTATGTCAAATCTTCATCTTGTTCCCTACTCCTCGGAGGGTCAGCCTGTGCCCTGTTTTTATGTGACGCTTAAAGTACTGCATAAAAAGGCAGGACCAGGAAAACACGTCTATAGAATCTGATACTAAAACGGCTCCTTACGTTTTTCAATTTCCCACGTTAAGGAGATGTTGTTAGCCGAGTCGGTTGCTTGCTTGCTTGCTTGCTTGAATGGCTGGCTGGCTGGTTGGTGGTTAGTTGGTAGGTTGGTTGCTTGCTTGCTTGGTTGGCTGATTAGTTGTTTGGTTGGTCGCTTAGTTGGTTGCTTGGTTGCTTGTTTGGCTGGCTGTTTGGTTAGCTGGCTGGCTGATTGGTTAATTATTTAGCCGGTTGATTGGTCGGTCGATCGGTCGGTCGGTTGGTTGGTTGGTTGGTCGGTTGGTTGGTTGGTTGGTTGGTCGGTCGGTCGTCGGTCGGCCGGTCGGTCGATCGGTTGGTCGGTCGATTGGTTGATTGACTGGCTGGCTGGTTAATTATTAAGTGGGTCGGTCGATCGATCGGTCGGTCGGTCGGTCAGTCGGTTGGTTGGTTGGTTGCTTGCTTGGTTGCTTGGTTGGTTGAACATGAACAAGACAACTCAAAAAGCTATACCGACCAGCGTAAATGAGACCTCAGTGGGGAAGAAACAATTTCTGAGAGCCAAAGGGATAATATGGGGCATAAAACTGGAGTTTCAACATGATCAAGCGCAGAGCTGAAAAGGCTTCACGTCCCTATCCATAAAAAAAGGAATGACTATACCTACAGGTGCCGAAAACAAAAGAAAAAAGGGGAAGTCCGTGGTCCTTGAGAAAATATGTTACACCCCATTTGGATATTAAATATCCGGCTTCTCCGAATGTCACGCGGGTAATCCATGAGACCCAGGAATGTCGGTACGATATGATCCATATCCCGTCTAATCGCGCATTCACCTAAACAGAAAGGTCAGTGCGTGACATCATGAACTTCGGACTGTTTCGGATTTTCCGTAAACTATCTGTCAACGTTTCTTAGCAGTAAATTAGTGCAATACTAGACCGAAATAGGCGCAAAGATTCCGTAAACCCGTGAGTCCCACGTGAAATTAGCGCTAGGTCTAAACGAAAGATCCGATTACAGTGGTTGCTTGCTCAGTGAGAAAACTACCACTGCTGATTATGTCAGTTTAAATAATGAGAGTCCGTGGGTTGTTTTTTTTTTCTCGTGAATAAGGTCAATCTATGACTCGTCCAGACTTCACAGAAAAAAAAAGACTTCAGGGAAAGCCCACATTCGTCAGCAGTGCTCATTGTCATGAATATTTTCCTCTGTGATTTGAGAAATACATCAATTTATTAGCTTTTGCTTACTGTAGTTTATGAAGAGGTTGAATGTTGAGCCGATATACAAATGGCTGTCCACATAATATCTTGTGCGACCATTTATCTTAAGGAATACAAATACAGTACCTAAATCTGAAGTAAAAACCTCCTTCGCAATCAAAACCGATAAGACGGTGGAGTCACTTGAGATAGGATCGAGTTGCAGATTATTACGGTTATACTGCACATGTTGATTACCTAGGCATCACAGTGCAATCGTTGCTTAGGAAGAGAGACCGTATCGTATCGTTTCAATGTCAGGCAAAATCGCCCACTGGTAAATATTAATCGACCACATTGATCTATCTCCATGTCTAGACTGAGCAATGAACATCCGTGTTAAAGACAGGATATGTATTCTGGGTCACTGAACAAAAGATGTTGGCAGACCCAACTTCCTGTTCGCTTTCCAGATGTCAAAAAAGGAGGGTGAACCAAGGGTATCGTTCCATTTCACCGTACCATATTAGAAATTGGTATCTATCTCTGATCTGTGGGGGTATTTTTAAACAGTAATGTCCTTCTACCCAACATCAAACTTTACGCATCACATAATTTGTTAAGCAGATCCTTACGATTTGTTTACATCAGAAAATAGAAGACCAGACTGTTCGATTACTTGTGTGCCATATTATGGTCTAGTCTAATTTGCAAGAACGTCGAACAAACTTTACTTTCGCATTGGAAATAGAAATCCGTTCATGCGTTGTCCTGGACAAGCCTGCTCGATAGGCAAAAGAGACTTACTTAAATCTACATGGGCACTGTAGTTCAAATGTAATACTTTCATTAGAGAACATTAATAATTATGATACCCAAAATACATAATCAGTCGCACGTAGTCCGACGGCCACCTGTATATCGCGATAGAGTATCACTGCAATCGAGTTTTAGGCGATTTTTCTAACCTCCATCCACATGGTATTTACTGTACCACAGCCGTTCCCTATGTCTTATATTATATTATAAAATACAAGTAAAATCACTTCACGAGGCTTTCACAAAGTGGCCAATCCGAAACCTCGTTTTCAAACCTACCAGTTGGGCTGTGGGTCTAGTTTCAATGTACGAAATGCCAGTTTAGTGTACCATAATAGGTGATCCCAAGTCAGCAACCAAAAATACAAACTAGAAACCAAATGGAGACGGTTTCCTTTATAATATCCTGGCAAATAAAATTCAACCTGTATAAGGTGACCGCTTCTAAGGGGCACTAACCGTGGTCGCCAGTAACAGTTCATTACTGAGCTCCATTTTATTACTAAAAAATGGGTACGAGCAATCACAATGTGTTTATTAACTCAGTGACAGATTGGTACAGATATGTCACAGGCAGCTATTGAACATAAAATATTGCAAATAGGCAGATGGGCATTGCAACAAACAGGAAGCTTTTGGGCATAAACAGGAATCAGAGAGGCGGACACCGCAACAGTACTTGAAGTTTTCACACTGCTCGAGATGAACTTAATAAAATACACAATTAAGCGGATCTAGAAGATAGTCATTCTTTGAATTTCAACTTGGATCATGGTAGAGATAAGGTGTCACTGGCTGTTTTCTCTTCTCAGATAATTTTTCACATACAGTTAAGCAAAGGAAATCGACTCCAATCTCTGTGGTACTGTACACTTTCTTTCATGTCTTGTATTATACTGTTCATATATTCACCAACACGTACAACTGTATACAGACTCCATTATACAATGACTTAGACAGAACACCACAGGTGTGTTTCTGGGGCATCTGAGACTGCAATTATCCATGCAGGCATTTAGAAATCTTATTTGAACATGGTGATGAGTAAGGAAGAAGGGGG
>JAWQUT010000519.1:6104-23698 GCA_033807755.1 Ellobium chinense | reverse complement strand
AAAAGGTCATGAGAAAGATGGGAAAAAAAGCATTCAGAACATGAGGGTTGTAACTGCATGGTATAAATTGTTTTTCAGTATATTTCAATTAATAGGACGACAGTTGGTAACTCTAGAAAGCACCACTATCCCCATAAGCCCCACGAATAAAACAAAAAAACCGAACTTAGGTACAAACGGAAGAATAATCCAAACATAAGCCAGTTTTACCTGCTAAATATGACCTTGTAATATCTGTGTTATGTTGCCTTGCGCAACTTTTTAATCTGAAAGAAAATGTAATAATTATGATACATAGCACTTAACCCTATCTGGGCAAATGTTGCCCTTAAGCAATTAATCAGAAAGAGAGAAGGCTACTTCCGGTTTTTTCACGTAATAACGTAATCTTGAGTTTGCACTTGTCATTATTTCAGCTGTTCTTTTAAGAAAATAAAAATAGTATATTTAAAGATAATTCAGTTTCTTCACGGATGCTAGACCGGACAGCGTTGCATCAAAATTTTGAAGAGATCCAAAAACATCACCATAATTCTCACAACTTCCCTTTTCTCTCCTTCCTCCTCCCTCCCCACACTCTCCCACCAAAAAAAAAAAGCGCCAGATAAAAAAAAAACATAACAGAAATACAAGGGGAAAAGCACCCTGTATCAGTGAAATATTATGTTGTCTAATTTATTTTCCATATGTATAAACATATTATTATTCGAAAAAAGATTTAGTAGCAGTGTCGCTGTAATTCCCCACCTTCAACACCCCAATCACCCCTATTACACACACACACATACACACACACACACACACACAAACACACACACACACACACACACACACAAACACACGCACACGCACACACTACTAAAACATTATACTCACAAAAACAATCAAAGAAACAAAGCAGTAAAACGATTTTTGCCTTTATTCACTCTCGTCGTTATACAGGTGTCAAAGTCACCGCTGTTTCTTGCAATAGAGATTTTTACACCTGAGGGCTGTAGGGTAGGGTTGGGAAAGTTCACCAAAAAAGTCAGTTCCGATCAAGTTCAGTTCACTAAGGGAAAATAAGCCAAGTTTAGATCAGTTCCATAAAAACTGGGTAGTTTTCGGATCAGTCCAGTTCCTCTTGGCATTTAGCTCTGATTTTAAAGATAGGTGTGAACTGAACTAAAATAATTTAGGTACAAATTTTAAGTTCAGATCAAGCACCGAAATTAGCTGCAGTTCAGGTCGAGATCAGTTCGTCCAACATAGCTATTGTATTAAGCCGAAGCGCAAATGAAGTTAACGTGAACTGAACTTAAGTTCACGAAGTCCGTTCGTACTATCTCAAATCTGCCCATCCCTGGCTGTAGGGTAGAGTTGTTGGAAAGTGATTCCATTCAAAATTCCATTGAAAATTAACGTGACACCGGTGTTGTTTTTTGTTATTGCTCTTTTTTTCCCCCCTTCAATTCAGTTGTCGCACGAAAGGCAGTGAAGGCGTACATACTCTCACTTTAAAGTGCACTTTTGTTGCTGTTGTTGTGAATGATCAATAATTAATTTGTACAGCAGCAGTCTCAGAAATCTGAGACATGTACAATCTACTCCGCTTAATCACAATCCGATAATCGCAATTTCCACTTAATTGCAACATTTTTTTTATATTCACAGAATGCTGTATTTCTATATAACATACATAGGTTAATTGCAACTCCTTATAATTGCAACTTGTTCCATTCTCCCGAAGAGTTGCGGTTAAGCGGAGCCGTCTGCGTTATACGAAAACACAGCAGTTTTGCCAGTGCTTAGCCTGCTAAACCCAGTTCTTTTTTATTCCATTTTTCTGCTATTAGTTACATTAAAGGATTATCAGATTAACAGACACCTCCATGACAGTGAAAAAATGCTTCCTTATAGCGAAACACTTGAGAAGGCACTCTCAAGTGACATTTCTTTAATACTATTTGTATTGCTGATGTTTCTCCTCTTCCCGTTGCAAGAAAAACAAAAGGAAGAACAAAATAAGAAAAACAAAAACAAAAAGAGAAAAAAAAATAGTCTAGGGTGTAACGCCATCATGTGATTTTTATTTTTCTTGATTCATGTGACTTCTATGCATGTTTTCCACAATGGTTTCTTTTCCTGGTAGGCTTACATAAATATACTTGTTTCTTTTTCTCCCTCTACCAAAGGCGTAGAGTCCATCGTACCCTTGTTTCAATCTCGAAGCTTTTGAATAACTTTTGGGAATTTCCTCCCTGTCCAGAATTTATAAATAGATCTACGATGTAACTCTTGACTCGTAAACCACCGAGATAAGCCTGGGCGCGTCCCGTCCCTGTCACGTC
This sequence comes from Ellobium chinense, assembly GCA_033807755.1. NCBI lineage: Eukaryota > Metazoa > Mollusca > Gastropoda > Ellobiida > Ellobiidae > Ellobium > Ellobium chinense. The sequence continues at coordinate 21,368 of JAWQUT010000519.1, read as the reverse complement.
CATGTGACCATGTGAACAGTCCATGTCATGGGTATAGAATATACATGTGTGTGNGGGGGACTACATGTGTGTGTATATCTTTCTCGTTCCTTCTGTCTGTCTGTCAGTCTGTCTGTCTGTTTGTCTCTCTCTCTCCTTTCTCTCTCCCCCCTCTCTCTCCCTCTCTCTCTCTCTCTCTCTCTCTCTCTCTCTTTCTCACTCTCTACTAGCCTCCCATTATAGCGAAATAAATTCGCAGTTTCTCAACACATACGTAACAGATTGGCAACTGTTACAGCACAATACTTAGATCCCCGGAATGTGTGAATCACTCTTCCCAACAAATAGTGCAAATTCGACAAGGAATAAGAAGTATCGCAATGCATAACATTTACATTCTTATATCTAAGCCGTTGTTGTTGTTGTTGTCGTCGTCGTCGTCGTCGTCGTCGTTGTTGTTGTTGTTATTGTTGCTGTTGTTGTTGTTGTTGTTGTTGTTGTTGTTGTTGTTGTTGTTGTTGTTGTTGTTAATAGTAGTAGTTTTTGCCCTAGTGTTCCTAGTAATAAAATGAAAGTAAAAATAGCCAGTCCCCCGCCCCCCACCTCTTTCAATGTTATACGCTTCGTTCATACTGCACATACGTAGAGAAATATTCATAATATACGTAAATATACAATATTGCACATGAAAGTCATTACTAGTCACTGTGGTGCTCTATTCCCTCCTCTTCTCCCCCTCCCAAATCTAAAGCCAAGTACTTATTTATAACTGGGTAGAGTGTGGAAAAGGAGAGAAGCGATGTATATATATGCGGGCACGGGTGTATAAATGTACTTATAGTAACAATAGCATAGTAGTATAGCTAGTTGTGTTGTAGTTGTTGTTGCTTAAGTTAATTTTCTTGTTTGTTTATTTGTTTGTTTGATGAACAATTCTTCAAAACTACCAGCCACCACCTTTCACAGAAATTTTCAAGCGTAGATAAGATTATTCTTGCTATCTGTTATTTGTGGACAAAATATCGAACAGGAATTACTTGGCAACAAAACGTGAATACAAAGTGTCATTAATTTGTCGGATGTTAAGATGTTAAGACGGAGTGAACAAGGTGATGGTGGTGTAATATTATTTTTATAAATACAAAATACATCAGGATATCATGGCCAACAGGTTTGAATCCTTAAAAAGATGATAAATAATGAATAACTACTTATCTACGTTCCTGAATTGTAATTTGTGGTAAATTATTACTGATGTGTATATATCGATGGTGTCGGGCACAAACCGTCTAAGTCCGAGATCGGGGCCCAGACCTTTTTTTTGATAAATAGCTAAAGCATACCATTGCGCATCATGTCTATAAATATTTCTGCAAAAAAATCACAAGAAGTATGAAAATTATTAAAATTATCAAACCGTCTAACTCCGCCAGCTCTCTCTGTTATCGGCTCAAACCATCTAAGTCGGCCGTTTCTTTAGCCGTGTAGTGGAGTCTCGTTCCGTGCAGGAAAAAACGACATTTCTTATGATGCGTAAATGTTTTTGTCCAAACCCCATGCTAATACATTAAAAGATCTAACAGGCTATACGGGTGTGTATTTTTTTTATATTTTGAGTAGCCTTGTTTAGAAAAATTAATCAAAATTTGTTGTGCAACCGAGTTAGACGTTTTGTGCAATGTTAACTATGGAGAGGAGCGACCGTTGTCTGTTAGTGGACATGAGGCGGACGTTTTGTGCCCAGAGTTGGACGTTTTGTGCCCAGAGATAGACGTTGTAATGGTTCTACCCAGAAATTGAAAGCGGCCACATTTTGATTAATCTAGAAATTTTAGTTGTCGTTAACAGAGCCATGAATCAGATTTTAGCAGTTACAAAAGTCATGAGGGCAGCATGACAATGTGAAATTTTGCCCCAAATTTCAGTCAGGTTATACCTCAAGTTGTCAACGCAGACTCTTCAACTGATAGTGTAAAGTGTAGCTTCTGGGAATTTCCAAAAACTCAAAAGATTGATAAAGCTAATAATTTTTTTGTAAAACTAAAATATTAACCCTAGTCTTGCCAGACTTGTCGTTAGCAGAGTCATAAAGTGTAGGACTTTACGTAGAATTAGAACATTATATTGATAACCGTAACATTCTGATAAACCTCAAAATGTTATTCGCAGCCAATATCTACCCAGAGTTGTCGTACGGAATCTTGAATTGATATTGTAAATTGTAGCTTTTGGGATTTACGAAGAATCTGAACCTTCATAAAGAGAACGGTAATTATCAACTGAAAAAAATATTAAACCGAATCTTGCCAGACTTCTCCCTTGCAAAGTCATGAACTGAGATTGTGATTTTAGGCTTTATGTAGAATTGAAAGATTGATAACCACAGTCAACATCTACCCAGAGTTGTCGGTACGGAATCTTGAATTGATATTGTAAATTGTAGCTTTTGGGATTTACGAAGGATATAAATCTTCATAAAGCGAACAGTTATTATTAACCCTAGTCTTGCTAGACTTGTCGTTAGCGGAGTTATAAACTGAGATTGTGAAGTGTGGATTCTAATTCTTTACGTAGAATTAGAATATTATGTTGATAACCGCAACATTTTGATAAACCTCAAAATGTTATTTGCAGTCAACATCTACCCAGAGTTGTCAGTACGGAGTCTCAAACTGATATAGTAAATTGTGTAGCCTCTGGGGTTTATAAGGGATCCATGAAATATCCAACATTTTTTCATAAAGCCAAAAAGTATTAATTCCCATCTCATCAGATATATGTAAAATGTGGTCATGGCAACAATGTTAACTATAGACTAGCCTGAATTATCATTCAACCATGAACCGAAATTGCTAATCCAAGACTTTTTGTTCGCTGTGCAATGAATAAAGTCCATTGCAATGAATCGGTTGTGGAGAGTTTAGATCTACACAGAGTTGTCCTTAAGATTTTAGAATCTTCAATCACTCAAGCCCAATGATGGCACTTATGAAAATACGATGTAATTTTGGCGATCAGTGTTTCTGTAATGATTTCTACATTAACGCTCGTTGTTACTAAACGCGTAAGTCTTAGCGTCTGATAAAGCCCTGAAAGCACAAACCGTCTAAGTCTAGGCGGTGGGAACAAAGCGTCTAAGTCATCCCATAGAACTGCCTCTGGCATCAGCTCAAACCGTCCAACTCGGCAGACGGCGCAAAGCGGCTAACTCGGTTTCAGTTTTGAACAGCACAAACCGCCTATGTCTGATTACAAATAAACCATTAATAAATTGATTATTTTTTTTTACATAGCATGGTGTAGAACATCATTTCTTTCACTTACACGCCTTTAGATCCAATGAAAGACGCCGTTTTAATCAAGTAATCAGTTTTTTCTTTCTCCTGTAAAATTTACTTTTTTAGACTTAGACGGTTTGTGCCCGACACCATCGATATATATATACAAAGTGGAAAATTATATCAAGACTACATTAACCTTATTTAAGGTCCTGATTCTGATTCTGATGAGAAACAAAAAAACGGTCAGATCCGCAAATAATGTATGATGATGATGATGAAACGCACAGTTTGTGTAGCTGATCGATTTTTAAGCTGTGGCATTGCGATGATGATGATTATGATAATGATGATAATGATAATGATAATGATAATGATGATCATGATAATCCATGACTGAATGACATACATTTCATATGGCGTAAACATGAAGTCAAGATCTTACCTCCGATTAACAGAATTAAACTCGGGTGTTACGCAAAGACAGAAGGTGAAATCTTTTCCCTTCACAAGTAGTTTGCGGGAAGGGAGGGCTTATAAACCTTAATAGGATTAGTTTAGAACAAACACTGTTGACCTAGTGAGTAAGTGCAGTTGTCAAACTTTCTCATGACCTACCCCGTCACCATCATGTCCACACTTTCAGAGGCGGCCTGTTTGGGGGGAATAAAAGGATGATGAGGAGGAGGAGAAGATGGAGGAGAAGGAGGGGAGGAGGAGAAACAGCAGGAGGAGGAGAAGATGGAGGAGGAGGAGGAGAAACAGAAGGAGGAGGAGAAGATGGAGGAGGAGGAGAAACAGAAGGAGGAGCAGAAGGAGGAGGAGGAGGAGGAGAAGGAGGAGGAGGAGAAGATGGAGGAGGAGGAAAAGAAACAGGAGAAGGAGGAGAAGAGAGAGGAGGAAGAGATGGAGGAAATGGAGAAAGAGGAGAGGGGGAGGAGGAGACAACTGAAAGAGGACGAAAAGGTAAGGGAGGAGATGGAGGAGGAGATGGAAGAGGAGATGGAGGAGGAGGAGGGACAGGAGGAGGAAGAGAATGAAGAGATGGAGGGGGAGTGGGGGAGCTGGAGGAGGTGGAGGAAAAACAAATGAGGGAAAAAGAGGAGGAGAAGGAGACGGAAGAGGAGGGAGAGGAGAAGGAAGAAATGGAGAAGGAGGAGGAAGAGGGAGAGGAGATAAAAGGGTTTTCTGAGCAACCCTGTAGGACTGTAATATCTTATTGTCAATATGCCAATGTTCTCAACCCCCCACCTCTTATCCCAGCCTCTCTCCGCTCCAGTGGCAATGGTTTACAGTATATCTTCAGTATTACGCCGCCTATGCCCAGCATCCACCCATTTCCATTTTCCCATTTTTACTTTTCTTCCCATCTCCCCTTACGCCGAACACGTAGCTTACCTTGCCTAGGGCAGCACAATAAAAGTAAGAAATGAAACATTTTGTGGTGGCTTTAAACACAAGGACAAAACACCATCCCGTCAACAAAGTCATTGTTTCGGTTCTTCTTCAATCTCAGCTTTGCTGTTCTTAGAAATTGGTTTGTGTAAACGAAAGATGGTTTTCAATACAACAAAGAAACAACAATTCGAAAGGGTTTTTCATCGTTTACACTGAAAAACCCGGTTTTAGAAAGAGTCAATGAAATTAAAACTGAACTTTTGTAAGACTGGACTTTAATGGTTCGGTTCAATAGGTGCTAACCACTGAATTGTTGTTTTTTTTTAACATAGCATTAGAATTGAAATAGACTCCATACTTACACTGACTATCGCGATACTCTCAAATTCAGGTATCGGCCTATCACTAGGGAAGAGACTCTCAGGTAGGTAGGCAGGTAGACAGACCGGCGATAACTTAATAACAAAGGTTCTAGATTGAGAACAGCAGTGTTGTCATTCCTCTCCCAGGTATATTGACAGTGAAAATGTAGTAACTTCTATCAAGCTATGAGGACGATACGACGCCTTTCATAGAAATGCCTTTCAGTAAACAACTAGACGAGTTGATGGCCTTTTCGGCTGTGGTGCAGTTTCCAAAAATAGCCGACTGTTCGCCAGTGTGTCGCGTCGGTTGCAAGGTCTGCAACAAATACCTCTGGATATCTGATTTAATCCTTTTCCCATTTTATTGAAATCAATAATCGGCTGCGTAATTACGTGGCTAGGAACTCGTCGATTCCATTGATCATATCATACTGTGTAACTGGCAGACGGTCACTATACGTTGCTGGCCATTGTGAGTAGGAAGACCAGTAACGATCACTACAGTGCGAGCAAAGAGGACCTGATTTTTTATGTCATCCCCATACTCCTTTAACCTTAGGTTCCCGCGGCCCTATGTTCCCATAGTCCTATATTCCCACAGCTCTATGTTCCCATAGCCCTATTTTCACACAGCCCGTATGTTCCCGTAGACCTGTGTTTCCACAGCCCTATGTCCCTATAGCCCTATAGAGGCACAGCCCTATGTTCCCACAGACGTATTCCCATAGCCTTATGTTCCTACATACAGTATTTATGTTTCTACACTCTATGTTCCCAACGCCTTATGTCTGCATGATCCACTGTCTCTGGATATTTCCCCATGAGTACCTGTTTCACTGTAATGCATGATACTGCACAATATAAGACACTCGTTATAGCGACATCGTGGATTCTGCATTACATCCTCAATCACCCATATGCCATCAGCTGGGCATCCCTGGTATTTAATCATCTTATCATATCTTCTAATCACATCAGACACACTTTAGCTTTATCCAGTTCATTTTAGTCTTAGACTAATCATCATTAGTTGTTATGACAAGATAGCTCAGCTTTTAAACAATGACTGATTGCAGTATGGGGAAAGATTCTTCATGTTGTGTTGGGAATATAAGGTTGTGTGAGTAAAAGGCTGTGAGAACATTGGCATACTTCCTTCTTTCCAGAGATGTGTGCTATTTCAGAAATGACGCAATGGCCACGTGATCCATAGCAAGAATGCTCAGTTGCTGCCCGGCGGGCGAAGTTATTGTCCGCCAAAACCCACGAGCTACTACAGACCATAGAGTGTTTCAAATTGTTTAGCGGCATGCATAATGACGATTGTGTTGGGAATATAAGGCATGCATAATGGCGATTGTGTTGGGAATATAAGGCATGCATAATAACGATCGATTGTGTTGTGAATATAAGGCATGCATAATGACGATTGTGTTGGGAATATAAGGCATGCATAATGACGATTGTGGTGGGAATATAAGGCATGCATAATGATGATTGTGTTGGGAATATAAAGCATGCATAAAGATAAAATCATGCATCCGAATTTTAAATATGGTCTTCACAAGATGATTGATATAATATGTAAATCTGATCCGCTTTCTCGCAAGATTTGGCTCCCTGAATATATAGTAATGGTTGTTTCCAGAACTCAACCGCAATATTTCCACCAAACCTTGCAGATTTATAGATAAAATTTCGCTACACATTCATCGTTTTCGCTCACCAAAGGCTCGCAAATACTACTTCTAACTTATTTCATAAATCGGATGCACACAAAAATTCATTACAGATCTTCCATTTCACTCATTCAGCCGCGTTTGGATTATTAGATTCGCATCTCCACAGATAACATTAATAGTTGATATGCCCTTTTCAGCAGCGTCACGCCGCGTCTGTAAATGCCAGCATTTGCCTTTTATATTGAAATTTTGTTGCTTCGCACTCTTGGCGCATGTTGATATTCTTTACAGCAGATGACTAAACACTGTATCTGAATGAGGAAGAACGAATAGATTATTGACTGAGCACAAGCACTGGACACAGCTGATTGGTTAAACAGGTAGGCAATAAAAGGCCTGCCCTAATATCTGAAACTAGGAGCATGTACAACAGAAGAAGGAAGTGAAAATATATTTAAAAGCAAAAGAGCAGCATTTCTTTTTTTTTTTTCATGGAATGATTTTTTTTGGAGTGGCGGCGTGGTAGTGTATAGACGTCTACCTGATTCCAAACTGACGGCGAGGCGATGGGTGCTGACGCAGAGGTCACGGGTTCGATTCCCACCACATGACTTTCTTTCCTTCTTTCATTTTCTCTCTGCATTTGTCTTCTTGAGCACTTCCCCCTTTATCCTATTTCATTCCTATAACTTAGTGCTCCGTTTCAACCTTGTATTACACCTTTGATCCTGTTGACGCTAAAGATATGTATGTACCGGTATTTTTCCTTTAATTCATGTTATACAACTTTGAAACGTGATCATGTACGATTTTGGCCTATCTCTCTTCCCACATATCGTGTCTAATGGTTCAGTGTCCTAGTGCTGTGTTACGACCATGTCCTGTTTACAGCGGGATACAATAGTAATAGTGCAGACTGCCCACTGTCCACTACCCATAATCAGCACAATGTTGCGTGGCAAGAAGCACGTAGCCTAAAGAGAAAAACAGGAAGAATAATATAAGACTAAGAGAAATTTCAGTCTATATTAGATAAGAAAGGGACACCCCCCATCTCACGTCATGATTCCTGCAAACCAATCAGTGACCTCGTTGCATTGTGCTTGAATTTGCACGTCGCTTTCGAGTTAATCAAGTGCTTGTTGAAAATGTCACGAACCGATCCAGATAGAGTGTGAAGGGTCCTACGTGCCGCTTTTTCTCTTCCGTGTTCCCTGTTTTGTTTTATTTTCGTTTCTCTTTCAAACACATTGCTCTGCTTTTGTTTTCTCGTTGCCTTTTCAAGTGACAGTTTAGTGTAAAGTGACAACTTTTGAATGCAGGGGGTTGATTGAATGTTCTTTGCAGCTGCTGCTGTTGCTGCTGCTGCTGTTGCTGCTGCTGCTGCTGCTATTTTTGGTGCTGCAATGATTGTTGTCGATTGCTGTAAATATGACGCTATTAGTGCTGTTGTTGTTGTTATTATTATTGTTGTTGTTGTTGTTGTTGTTGTTGTTGTTGTTGTTGTTGTTGTTGTTGCTGTTGTTGTTGTTGTTGTTGTTGCTGTTGTTGTTGTTGTTGCTGTTGATGAAAATGATGGTGATGATAATGATTATGAAGATAATATTGTTGTTATCCTTCTTCTTCTCCTCCTCCATCCCCACCTCCTCCTCCCCCCCCCCNTTTTTCCTTCTTTTTCTTCTTCTTATGCACCTCCTTTTTCTGTGATAGGTTTTCAATGACCAAAATATAAACAGATTTATTGGCTGAAGCGGCAGCAATATAAACTTAGAATCAGTCAAGCAAGAAATCGACTTTCCGAAGAGGGCAATTACTCTAGGAGAAAGTAAATACCATTAAAGAAAGAAAGAAAGAAAGAAAGAAAGAAAGAAAGAAAGAAAGAAAGAAAGAAATGCTCTCTTTTTCTGAATTATCACTTCCTCTTTTCTGCTTTGTTTTCGCTTGCTTCACAAACGAGAACTTTATTGCTATTGGTATGACGACATTATCAATCACACAATATGTCTTACAAGTCTATGAGGCATAGTTACTAAACAGTCGTGCACAATCTCCTGATGAGAAGAACACAACGGTGACAGTACGATACATGTAACTTTATTCATCTACAGCTATAGGCTATTTGTTGCATCTGATGTTGTTCCTGAGGAATCAAATTCTGATGTTTCAACAGTGGTCTAAGAGAATTTAATGCATTCACATTTAAAACACATTCAGAAACACTCACCTTTTCCTCTTCTTCTTCTTCTTCCTCTTTCTCTCTCTCTCTCTCTCTCTCTCTCTCTCTCTCTCTTTCTCTCTCACTCACTTTTTCTCTTGCTTTCCCTCTCTGTTAGACTTACACTAACATACTCTTCATTCGAATAAATAAATACAATTGATTAAAGTGTCCTGGTGGTTTGAGGTAACAGACATAGCTTTTGGAACTTTTGGGTATTTTCAATGTCGGTGATACTGGACAGCGTGAAGCAAATTTCTTCCGAAGACTTCAACTCATTTGTCTTGTTATCTATCGTCTGTTCTCTCGTAGTCTTGCGAAGTGAAAGTGTAAAACACACGAACCTGGCATTCACTAAAAAAAAAAAATCAGATGTTGAACGCAGAGGTAAAGAAAGTTGCATACTGGATGTTTCCCCTATCAAGAAGGGGAATTTGAATAAACATATATGTAAAGCAAAAAAAAAAAAGTTAAAGCAGTTTAACTATTATAAGGCCTGGATGGAAGGGGTACGGGAAGGGACAGTTAGAAGTAGAAGTTAATCTTTTGAATCCGAAAGACCGAGATTTCGGTCTAGCTTTAAAAAGTACGTATCCGATAAAGAAAAAAGTCGAGGCCTTCGCTGTTGTTGTACCAGAAGCACAGGGAAACAGTGAATGGCAAGGGATCAAAGTGTTAAGATGATTGGTGTGATCCATAACTGGCGTAAAGGTACTTCCAAAATGTCTTGACATAGAGCACTTGGTTCTACCTGTAACGGTAGACCAATTTTATGCTCACATTTGATGGAACTCAGTTCTTACTTCTAATGACTTTTGACTGGAAGCTTAAAGCCTATTACTTGCTCTGTTACCTACAACAAAATACTTATTTGTTTTGCACACTTTAGTGCGCATCACTATACACAGCATCACTGGCTATGCCATTCCGCCGGTGAACGCTCCACGCTTTGAAATTCAAAACATGGAAGCAATAAACATACCAACTTTCATGTCTGGTGGAGGGTAGTTTGACACAAACGCGCAATGGAACAGCCTCTCCATGTTCGAAGTCATCAGTGGGATGAATGCCTGTTTATGGACTGACAAAAAGGGAATAACTGACCCGTGTATTCAAGAGTGAACAGGGACTGTATAATATTTGTTTGACGGGGGGAAGATTTATATCTCCTACAAACTTCTCCTACGGAGTGCCATTCTTCTTTATTAATTTACATCTTTACTTTTGCATTTTCATCCACACAACAAACAAACTGTCGCGTTATCATCACATGACTGCATCCCGTCGACTAACGTGAAAACAAGTTCCGAGCTCTGCGGGACAGAATTCCATGGACAGGGTCCTTTGCTGTTTTGCGAGCTCTGCACCATCGACCAATTCCCGTGGGTGACAGTAGGGTTGTATTGTTACCATGAGAGAGAAGAGATTTTGTTTGTTTGTCTGTTGCTTTATCTGGGAGAAATTCCAAATGAGAAGTATTCCCCTAAACGGAACTCATGCCTACTGCTATACAACCCAAATCCTATCCCCTAACCTTATCTCTTAGCCCGAACCTCATACTTAACCCCTACTTCTAATGCCCATCGAGACAGGGAACATCAGTCGAGACGTGTCCCTAACATAATGTCTGACGAGACAGAAGAATTCGGTATGAGCCTCATTTGGAGTTCCTTCCTTTTCATCTTGGTGTCTCTAAAAAATCCGTCCACAACCACTTGACCATTACGGAATAATAGTGTTGGTTTTTATATTAAGTCGTTTCTAAACATATTGTGAAAGTATTCGGGTGATTTGCCGATGAGCATTTCGTTGACAAATAATTAAATCACTGAAGCGACCATTCCACCAGCTGTTTATCGTCGTTTCGTTCGTCAATGAAACGCCCGACTCCGGCTATGAAATTCTGAGAACCGATTTGTCTTTGCCTAATGTTATAAGCCGAGTGCATCAGAGGGTTAACCACTCGCAACGGTAACAACGGTATAAGCTTAGTGCATCAAGGAGTTAACTATATATATATAGTTATATATATAACCACACCTATTGGTTTATAAGCCTAGTGCATCAAATAGTTAACCCCGAATGTATTCAACAGAAGTTATAGAAGCGCATAAATCGCTAGAGAAGCAATCATGTTCAAAAGATGTATACGACCTCGTGCTAGTGTGGGCAAACCATTGCCTGGAAATTTCTGGAATAATGGCACTTGCTGTGCTGAACAAGAGACGAAAGAAGGGGCGAATACGCAAACGAACTTCAAATCTGATGGCCACAGCGAGGGCGACGTTGTTTTTTTCTTTTTTGGTATCGGTTGGTTGAAGTATTTATAAACTGAAATGAATAGAACCGGCTCCTTTTTCGTCTCATCAAGGCCTGCACCTTTCACGGCGAGCGTAGGATCGCCAACCAAAGTCTCAGGCGCGTGGAGAAGTCAAGCCTCCCGAACTGAGTTCCTCTCTTTACCACTGATCTACGCTTGCCACGCTTACATTTTTTTTAACAATCACCGGAGATCAGAAACACAATATATTACGACATGCAAGGAGATTAACCATTTTTGTCCCGTCATTAGTCAGTAAGTTTGGATTTTGGCTTGGGTTGAGCTGCCGCAAAAGTAATTTCATAATTACCTAACTTCCTATAACCAATATTGCTTTGCATCGGCAGCTTTTACGACTAAAAAGGAAGAACCAAAACTGGCTGCAAGTCAAAACACTATCAGTCTGAGCGCTAGCAAAGACTGGCTCAAGGAGTACTTGGATCAAGCAAGGAAAGAGTTCGACGAAAATTACAAAAACAATGTCACTATAGATGTAAGTAGCAGCCTAACGTATGAAAAGAGTAACCAAGAGATTATGCCCGGGTTCATCCATGTTCATTTAAAATTGTGTCATATAGAAAATTTGGCAGTTCTGGTATTATTTAATGCATAATTACAGACCAGATCTGATGAAGGTATTGAAATTAATTTGTTAACTCAAACCTAATAGGGCTTCAAGGGGTATAGGAGAGAAGAAGCATTGTGGGACACCTTACTAATTTAATCACACCCCGTTCACACCGTGAAGTGCTAATTGTTTTCGAATCTTACCGGTAAAATATTTCATACTGCATAGAAGCTTTGCAGGTAGCTTTGATATAAAGTCTCTAGTATTTGAAATATGAAAGCAAATCTATCTGCGTCCAGATAGTGTTCACGGCCGTCTGTGGGCGGGGCTGGTTTTCCCATTGGACGCCGCAGCTTCAAACACTACCAAGTTTTGTCTTTTTTTAATGGACACTTCTTCACTTCTGGTTGGGGTACTACGCTGTTTTGGATGTGTGTGTGTGTGTGTGTGTGTGGGGGGGGNGGGGGGGGGGGGGGGGGGTAAAAAAAAAAAGAACCGAAGCAATGGATGATAATCCAGCTTAATCTTTAAGCAGGTGAATTTGCCAGTTATCTTTCTTACACGAGCTGTTATCTTTCCTTTGCATTCTAAAATCCAGGAGACTATCATGAACTTTACAATCACAAAAACGCTTGGAGCGGGCTCTTTTGGCAAAGTTATGCTGGCAACATACAATAACGATAACCAGAAGCGCCACTACGCTATCAAGGTCCTAAACAAGGAAAGGGTGATCAAGACAAAACAGGTACTGTGTCCTCCAACGATCGGAATTTATGCATGCAAGGCAGTGAGTTTGATGATGAGAGGGCAATGGTCCGTCAAGAAATCGAAAATCTTAATGGGAGAGCTATTATGTATAATTATCCACAGGGGCCTGGCGAGGATGCTTTGTTTTTGGTTGTTTTTTTGTTGTTTTTTTTTNTCTAGCATTTATATTGGTGGGAATCGGTGGCTTTTAAAAAGTCAAAATTTTGGTATTTGGTTTCGAAAGAGCCAAATCTGGCAACCCTGGTACAGTCTAGACCTCCAATCTCTCGATGAATACAAAACAAACCCGGGAAGTCAAGCACGGAAAAGATCTTACGTGAAATGAATCAAGAAAATACCCTCAGCACAGCGAGTAAGCAATTTTTCTCTCATATTATTGGCCACTTTGTTTTTTAGTTTATATCTTTACATCGCCTTTAGATGCATTGCACAGAGGAAATATGGGAGCGTAGAATCTGTGAGACAGGGCAGAGTCTTAGATTTTCGGCGAAGAAAACTATCTAACGTTGTCAAAATCGTACTGCCAATGCTTCTAAATGACTCCTAGGTGAAAAAGGACGGAGGTCGTGTTTGAATATTTTAGAAAACATTGAAGGTTAATTAAACTACATGTATATTAGACAAACTTATAATATGTTGGTAATCTCTAATGATTACATGGATGTTACGCCGCTGTTCTGCATTTTTACGTTTATAAGGAAACTTACTGAATGTTCTTAATTATTTCGTATATCAAACATTCGCAGCCCATAAAACAGACCTAACTCAACCATTACTTAGATATTTGCAGAGTGTCTCTGGATAGCGGTGGTTACTGGTTAAATAAAGTTTTCGGAATGGGCGTGGCTGAATGTAGATCAGGTACTACAAATATACCTATAGTAGGTTGAAATAACAACAATATAACTGGTGACCAGTATCAGTCACAGAGAAGTCCGACTGAATTCTGCTCTGTATCTGTTTCCATCGGCTGACACAATGCTTTTACTTTCTTGTTTATTATGAAAGAGAAGCTGGAAAACAACTTCCGTGAGCCAATCAAGTTGGCAACTAGTGCCGTTTATCGAGGGATCTGATTGGTTGATCATGCTGCAGATTAAAAGGCTTACTCACATCTTCTAATTCTGATATTTATGGAACATTTTGTTCCAGTCCTGTCCCATCCTACACGATTTCTTTCCCCCTACCGTTCTTTTTCTTCGTTTTGACTTGGAATTGTACTTGGGAGAGCTATTTTACTGCATCGAATTTTCCATCTGCTGAGGGGAAATCGAGATCAGTAGCCATGACTCTGGCGAAAAGTACTGTACATAAAAAAAGAGTCTAGTCATTGCTCACTGTTTTGGCCACAGGAAACGAGAAAGTTTAATGAACCCGACTATTTTCAAAGCATTGTCTGTTGATTTGCAAAAAAGGTATGTCCCACACAATATGCACCGTATCTGATGTGAATCACTTGTCCAGTGTCATATGAATGCAATATTTCCTTGCTCTGTCAGACTCTGTATTGTCTCCTCAATATTTCATGCATCGTCTCACCAGCATCTCTGTATTGTACATTGCTTTCACATTTCTGTGCTGCTTATTACCTGTTCAAAATTCTTTGAACTAACTGTGTATTGATCGCCTGTCTAGCATATCCGCACCTCATCTTTTCAATAATTTTATGCTGTTCTTTGCCCGTACAAAAGTACTGTGCTATCCTACGAGGGGTATTTCCCAGCGCCCTGCATTGCCGATCCAGGCTTTCCTAAGGTTGTTATTCTATGCATTGTCTTTCCAACGTTTTGTGTTTGGTGCATCGCCAGCCCAATAATATGCACTATTTTATGCTTGATCTTAGGTTGAACACACCCTAAGCGAGAAGCGATTGCTCCAAGCCACAAATTGCCCATTTGTTATCAAGCTCCTCATGGCTTTTAAAGATACGACGAACTTGTACATGGTCATGGAATTCGCCAATGGTGGTGAACTGTTTATGTTGATTAGGTAAGTCCTAAAATCCAGAATCGAGAGAGCCAATGAATGTGCCCTGCTCAAAAGGTAGGATACGAAGGCTATGAACTTTTCATGCTGACAGGTGGCCGTATGCTTAATCCCTGCACAGAAAAACTTCCGAAACATTAGTAGTGTTCACTGTAGTTAACGCAGTACGTTAATTAACATTTTACGGCCATGTATGCTGGATAATTACAGTTTAAAGTGCGACTAAAGTGCTAGAAAAAACGTGATTTCCGACAGTTTTTATATTTTCAATATCAAGTTTTAGATCAAAAGTCATCATTTTTGCTAAAAAATAATATTTCGAAATTAATTTTACAACTTTTAACCTATTCTGAAATTGTAAGACAAAAACCGTACCGGAAACGTCACATCAGCGCGGAAGTCGCGGTGTTTTCGATCGAGAACAATGGCAAATACGGTCGTGCCGTATCAGTTCGAGCCCCTGCGCCAAAAAACAGATGACGAGGATATAATTGAGGAGAAGACTATTGGACCATCAGTTCAGGAATGGTAAGCAAGCATTCTGTCACAGTTTAGCGCACAACAATAACCCATTGTTTCCACGTGGGAGCGAGCCCTACTGAGTGCAGCGCTACGCGTAATAGCCTTGAGCCCGACGCGTAATAGCCTTCAGGCGTGTGCACAGTGTTGGTGACGTCACGTATTTCTGGCGAGGCGAGCAGCGGT
>JAWQUT010000518.1:455149-468619 GCA_033807755.1 Ellobium chinense | reverse complement strand
TGGGGGTGGAAGTGGGTGGGTTGGGAAGTAAATAATATAGCATATAGTCAATTTATTTATTGTTTATTGGAAAAAGGGGGGGGCAGGGCTTGGCAGGAGATTCATTTGGGGGGGGGAGGGGGGGAAGAACTGCGTAGTAAAACTAGATGTAAACAAACAATTTCAACTGAAAAACAGTGTTAACTGGTCAGCTTACCTCCAGTCTAGTCCAGTCATTCAGAGCCTCTTTCGACAAATGCTTGAACAGAGACCAGAACGGCTTTTCCCTGCAATTTGCCACTTTCTGCCACAAAAATGGAAGCTTCTACCCCCTGTTCAAACTGAAGCACTGCATTCCAATTGCACAGCTGACTGGAACTGGAAAAGAAGATGGGGAAAGAGATTTAGAACAGTTTTAGCAGTTCACTATGTGTCCGGGTACTTCTTTCTTAAGGTATGAAGATGCCAATGTATTTTTCACTGTTGGCTATATTAGGTTTTACACCTCTCATTAACTTATCCTGGGGTGCCGTGTCAAAATACTTTCCAAATATGTTGTTTAGCTCTTCCTCCAAATTTTGACACAAAGAAAAATGCACCTGAGCCAATTAGATTTTGAGAACTTAAGCAGTGAAGCAGACAACCTAATATTTTAGGCCTTTTCACTCAGTAAACAGGGTAACCTTACCCACCTAGCAACAAATTTTATACTTGAGTGACTAAACCTTACCTATTCTGAGTCTACACATAATTATAATTGCACCGATCTAAGCCTTTGAAATTAAAATCCAACCCCTTTCCCCTCTCCCCATGGCCAATTTTCTGATTTTATAGGGACTATTTAAAATTGCATAGTTTTATGCCAGGTACTATTGACATCTTCATACCTTCAGTTACAAACTAAAAGTTTGAGGCAAGCTCAGGTCTCAGTTTATCAGAATGTTAGACCGGATATAATGGCAATATCGGAATTTATGTAAAAGATCAGAAAATCGTGGCCGTTTTCAATTGATACATATTATGTCTCTTCATGCTAATTAAGAGATTGCATGCGCCGCTGTTTACTCGAAAACGTATTAGTGTGAAATACGACGTTCCATGTCAACAGAAATAGTTCGGTCATTCCATTCCAATGAAAAAGAGCAAGTGTGAATTTCAGAGGGGGGNNNGGGGGAGGAAGGTGAGGGGAGGTTCAGATTTACTAGCCATCCTATTCTTCCCACTTTTCTCGTTCCCTTTCCCTCTTTTTCCCTCCTTTTATCTGTCTTTGTCATTCTGTCTGTCTGTCTGTCTGTCTGTCTGTCTGTCTGTCTGTCTGTCTCATCTCTCTCTCCGTCTCTCCCCTTCTCCACCTCTCTTTCTCTCTCTCACTCCTTCATTCTTCTTCTCCTCACTTCCCCTCAATCAACACCTTTTAGTCCATATAAACACGAGCAAAGTGCGATTATCCGGTACTTTTCCTACGTAATGGCAATTTATTTTCTTCATGTCTCGTTTCGCATGTAACAAACATGAATGATATCTAGTTGATTATTGGTCGTGACTTGCACGCTTTTCCCCTGCGACACACTCTCTTAGCTATGTGTGAAATAGGTTTGGGGTTTTGGGGGGAACACATGTTACTGAAGAAATAAGATTCAGCTTAAATGTGCTGATAAGAGAATATGTTTATATTATAGACTTCTGTGCCCTGTGGATGAAAATGTATTTCTATGGAATTTTAATACTCTTTCGATGGACGGAACTGAAGACACTCAGGGGTACGTGTTGAGGAGGGATTCCGAAGGAGTCTCACACCTGATGCTTCTGCCTCGACAAATATTAGGGCTCAGGATTCACCTTAGGGTTACTGGTAGAGTTAGGGTTAGGGATAGGGTTTGGGTTGAATTAATAGGCAGGCGTTCCACTTTAGGGTTGTGAGTCTCATTCGGGATTCCCTTCACATATTATTGTCTTTGTCTCGTGACCACTTCGTTTTCACTTTCAGCACGTCTTTCATGGGTTAACATCTCTAAGGCTTTTTTTTTTTTGCATTCAGTTTCTTGATTCCTAATGGCAGATGGTCTTTCAGTTAGGAATTGACTCGTGTCAGGGGAGAGGAGGAGAAAGGGGGATTAGAAGCTTAAAATGCTTCATGGGCAGGAAGCTTAAAATGCTTCATGGGCAGTGACATGTATTATTGCTCCTACCTTAGAGCAGCGTGGCCTAATGGTTACGGCGTTGAATTCAAGATCTAAAGGTCCTGAGTTCGATTCCCGACCACGGTCATGTTGTAAGTGCCTTGGGAAAGCATTTCATTCACATTTTCCTCAGTCCACCCGTCTGTAAAATGGGTACCTGGCTATAGGCAGTGGAAGATATTGTGAGAATGCTAATGATCAGCGCCTATAAATGGTAGCGGCACTGTATGATCCCCAGGGAGTCGAGAAAGTAATAGAGTGATCAGGCCTGCTGGGGTAATAATAGTGTGAAGTTGCATGAGCGGGTATTAGCCTGGATATTAGATTTATAAACCGCATTATTATTATTATTTAACCGTCTTACCTAACATACTGTGGAAGGAATGGAAGAGGTCAGTGTTGGGTGAGAGCGACAGAGAGATAGAGAGAGGGTGGGAGGAAAGTGAGAGGAAAAAGAATGCGTTTTCTTCCGTCTTTAGTTCCTATTGATCGGACTAGAGTACCGCCATATATGTTCTCCTGTTTTTGTGAGATTCGATACATATACACGATTCATTCCGATTGATTTTGTCTTGTGATAATCAGTCTTTCTTTCTTTCTTTCTTTCTTTCTTTCTTTCTTTCTTTCTTTCTTTCTTTCTTTCTTTCTTTCTTTCCACGCACCTATTACTTTGCATTGATGAGAGGGTTTTTCGTTTTGTTTTTTTTCTCCGGATCTTTTCCTTCATTCGTGCAAAAAACAAAACCAACCTACTGGACCTTAGGCCTTAATGGTCATCTACCCTGAACTCCCCTCTGTCTCACCCTTCTCATTCATCATTACCTTCAGCACCCCCTCCCCCCAAGGTATATTCTGACTACAATATCTATACTGTAAATGATCGTTAATGCGTGTGTTATCAGAATAGTAATTTTCCCTGGTAAACGGGTCACGGTTTTGTGTTGTGACTGGTATTCACCGGCACCTTGAAGTCCTGTGACACGCTTTCTCAGCATTGTCTAGCAGGTTTGGAGACAAGTCTGTGCATACGTTCCATACTTATTGTAAACTTGTGCTGATGATATCAGTGTTGTTTCTTCAGGATTAAGCATTATGTGAGGAATTTTTTTTGCTTTTTTCCTTGGTGCGGACTGTCAAGATGGGGATTTCGGGTAGGCGTTGTTTTTGTCTGGTGCTTAGAATACTGTTAGGGGAAGCGGGGCATGGATTGGCATTTCGATTTCTTCAAAACGCATGTAACTGATTAATTCCAAAAAAGTATTTGTGTGAAATGAATAATGTATAATTTACAATAGGACTTCGGGAGTATTGTTTTAGACAACATAATCACTTTTTTTTTAGAATAGAGATTCAGAAATGCAGCATAGAATTGGAGGGAAGAAATGTCGGTCTCCTCATTTCGGAAGAGAATGAGAATAAAAAACAGTGAGAATTAACCCTGAGGTAACAAAATGGTCTTTTAGACTTGTGAATATGTTGTTTTCTCATCCTTTGATGACAGCTGTTTGATTACACGGCGTGTAGTTTTGGCTATTGTCAGTGGCTTGTGCATGGGTGTGCATTGATTAGTGACTATTATTCACCCGTATTCAGTCACTGTTGTTTACGCCGTTCTCCTTACCGGAAGGTATGATGGGAATGACTTGATGAAGCAATGGCGGCTATTTTCGATATAATTTCTGTGATTTTTGACAAATTATAATGTTTATGTGATCCGTTGCAATAAAATCGTTACACATAATTGTTACATCTGATCCACTTAAACGTCCTGTGCAATTTAGTGAGTACTTTGACCACTGCTTGAATTAATATCCGACTCCTTTCGAAATCCCCACACCCACAGAATTCTCACACCCGCCATTGCATGGCATATAAGCAAATCCCGAAAAATTATTAGTACATAACCACCCAACCAGCGGAAGCTCAGTGTTGGGAACTGGCCCCTATTCCGGTGTGGCGTTAACGTCCGGTGTGACGAAGGTCCTGGTACGGTTAGTTTATGCCGAACTAACCTGTAAAGCTTTGGGTCTGACCAGGTTCCTCCCATAATACGCTACCACAGAGGAATTGAGGGTTGGGGGTGGAGTTTGGCAGTGACAGTCCGGGTCAATATACGGGTTAGAAGCTGTTGCTACGAGTCAAGAGGCACTGGTGGTTTCCATCAGCTTGACTTAACCATGTGATGAGGAAAAGTGCCGCCCGCAACTTCACGTGACTAGGTGATCCGATATACAAATATCCTGAAATGATCCTAGGGCGATGAACGCTGGGGTCCCCGTCCCACTCTTTTTTTTTTTTGTCCTACAACTCATTTAATAATACAACTCATTCTTACCAAGTGTGTAGCCGTAAATATTTTGTTGGTTTGCGTATAACTGTTAGTGTTTCCTAGTCATATTAAACACTGAGGTTGAAGTTTTTTTTCATGTTTTCCCTCTCTTTCATCGAGAAAAACTAAAGCTTGACGGACACGGATCAAGCTCAGTGCGCAAACGTCTCATACGGTTTTGTTAGTGACTGCATATCATTAGTAACTGTAACTAACTTGGCGCAACCATTTATTTTAGTTTTAAAATGGCTTTTTCCATTCATACTATCGACATTCGTCATGATGCGCCCCAGTATTGTTGTTGTGTTCGATGTCGAGTATTATCATGAAATATGCATCAGCTTATGAATATGACTTTCAGAAAATGACTAAAGTACATAACTGACCCCTTCCCCCCCCCCCCCCCCCCCCNCTGTGAATAGTTTGGACGACTGTGCTCTAGACATTGTGTAGAGTACCAGGAATGGACCTTTATTGTCATAGTACGTGCCATAAGATACTCAGAACACTGATAGGGGGCAGAAGTATTATCGATTGAGTCAGGACGATACCAAGACATCTGATTACAGCAACAGAACTTGTCAGTTTTGTAAAAGGATTTAGGAGATGTAGGCATCATTTATTATATAGTCATTTTTCTTTCTCTAAAGAAAGAAAGAAGTCATTACCATATCATAATATTGCACACTTGAACAGAGTCCTACAACTCGTGAAAAAGAACAGACCCAAAGTTGCTGAAAGCAGTTAGTAAATTAGTGTTTAGTAATATAAAAAACGATAAAATATCTCAGATCGTTTATATTGGAGACTGTAGTGCCCTAATTATATTTTTATACTTTTATATTTATATTTTTTATATTGTATTCCTATCCGCCGATAGATTATTATAAAGTTGATTAACTTTCAATTCCATAGACATTAATTTTTTAATGCTCATTCTGTTTGCATGTTTGTCTTTCTTTTTATAGCAAATAAAGTATCTTGTATCTTGTATTGTATCGTATCCTGTTGTGATATTTACGCCTACTGTCTTCTCTAGAACAATATAGAGACTTTTTCGCCTTAAGCAAAATAGACGTGGGCGTCGTCCTCGGAAGGGAAGTGGGGGGAAAGGATGTCATTCATGGGGCTCTGAAGGAAGTCAGTCTGGCGGAGAAAGATGTGAACCTTATTTTAAATGACATTCAAACGTGCGACAGTGTCACTTGCCTCGGCTTCTTCTTGTGAGCTAGAAAGAGAAACCCTCTTGGCCCCCACGACTTTTGAGTGTGATGAATTTCACACAGTCTGGTTACCTGACCCAGACGGTCCCATGGGACACCGACCCATAGCTGATCCCATCAGAATAAATCAGACAAATGAACATTCTCAGTGGTGGCTGCAACTATCCCTGCAAACCGTCCCCTTTCCCTCCCACCATTTCTTTGACACACAATAGATTATACCGCGCTTGATGTAGATAGATCTCTAGAAATGGCAACTGGTGGTTTCTCACTCTCAACACTACCCTGTGCACGCCACCTCTCTTTTCCTTCCCCCCTTCCGCCATGTTTTCGAATAACAATATATATTAGATCACAGGCGCCTGACGTAGATAGATCTCTAACAGTGGGTACTGGTGACTCACCAAACCAACCTCCTTTTTTTTTTTTAAAAAATTTTATTCGTCTCTGTTTATCGGACAGACATGGGTCAGAAGCTCCATCCCATGCCTGTCCTCACAATAACAATCGAAAAACTCGCGCCTAAATATGGACATATATGCGAGGTTTCACCATTTTTTCTGTCACGGTACTCAAGTATATGAGATTTCATCACCTTTCCAATCACGGTACTCATGTATATGAGGTTTCACCACCCTTCCAGTCACGGTGCTCATGAGGTTTCACCACCCTTCCAATCACGGTACTCAAGTATATGAGGTTTCACCACCCTTCCAGTCACGGTACTCAAGTATATGAGGTTTCACCACCCTTCCAATCACGGTACTCAAGTATATCAGGTTTCACCACCTTTCCAGTCACGGTACTCATGTATATGAGGTTTCACCACCCTTCCAGTCACGGCACTCATGTATATGAGGTTTCACCACCCTTCCAGTCATGGTACTGAGAGTGAGACTCGCCACCATCAAAACTAGTTCATACAGCAATGATGCCCCGCAGACTTGTTTGCCACTTGAGCCCTCATACCCTTCGTCCGATGCTTTCTTGTGAGTCTACTCCGCTAAAAGCCCCCCTCAAAATGCAGTAACATTGAATTACCCGGAGTAACATGATTACATTTACAGCAAGGCGACAGACCAGCAAACGATCTGGTGACATTCACCTGACCCTTCCACTTAATAGCAGAATTATAGTCGACTCCCCTTTGTAGCAAGTTCTCGGGAACCTGGGGAAAAAAAAAAAGAAAGTTGCCATTGAAAGGACTTGCTAAAATCCAGTTACTTGTAAAGAAAATACGGTATTCTGTAAACTTAACATTGTTATGATGAAGCTGACGTTGCCATAAAACATATTACGATAAAGTGGAATCGGTTGTACAACTTGCAGTGATGTCCCTGCTTAGTGTAAGATTTCTGCTTGTGGGAACCAAAAACAAAGAAGAAACGTCTTTCAGAGGAACGAACTTGGAGTGCACGCGTAAGAGTTTGGCGTCTTCTGAGATGCTTCATTGTATTATCCGATAAATGTCGACCATATTTTAATTTGATATATTTGACATTAACAGTTTCCATGTGGCTCAGACATGTAGATTGCTCTGTGACAGAGCATCCCTTCTCTAAATTATCACATGTCTGACGACTGTTCTAGATCGGGTTCCAAGGCAAATAAATAATGCTTTTAAAATTTGATATCCTGACATCAGCGGGTGCTAAGGCGGATGGAGTCTCTTAAGCATCTTTAAGCGATAGTTCTTCAGCGGTGATTTCTGGATATCCGTGTTCTGTTCGAATGCGAAA
This sequence comes from Ellobium chinense, assembly GCA_033807755.1. Classification (NCBI taxonomy): domain Eukaryota; kingdom Metazoa; phylum Mollusca; class Gastropoda; order Ellobiida; family Ellobiidae; genus Ellobium; species Ellobium chinense. Next base: position 461,169 of record JAWQUT010000518.1, on the reverse strand, counting down.
CTTAAGTAATAAACTATGATAACTATTCAGAGGAAAAAGAAATGCACTGCATGATAACAGTATTCATATGGAACAGCTCGATTTCGCCGGAACGGAGTGTTTGTCGGTGTTTTAGCAAAGAAAAGTGTTAGGGGAGGGATTAGTTAAGGCGAAATCGAGCACAGTGATTCACACAATGTCACGAAATCGTTTTTTCTCGAGAAGAGTCCGTAGTAGTGGGTTGCGTTTTTTGCACACGGCACTGCACCGTACTTGAGCTGACCCCGAAACTCCCGCAAATTTCGAAGGCAATATATCAGGACCATGGAGCTATAAAGAACACATATGGTTCTTTATAGCTCCATGATCAGGACACTCCCGTTTAGAGTTTGGTTTATGGCTATGGACAGGGTTAGGGATAGGGTTAGGGATAGGCTTAAAGAAGAAAAGCAAACTTGGGACAGTCCCAAGACATTATCTATGAACTGTCACATACGTAATATCTCTTTTCTGATCCCGCCTCTAACACAAGATGAAGCCCTAATTCTGGCAGGAATGCCCTGTGATATTGTCTACGAAGGAAGTCAAACATACGGTTGTATGCGGTACCAATATCAGGCAGCCTATATATGCATTAAGTTAAGCCGTAGGTTTACGCATGATTAAAGACAATATCATGAGGGCTCCCAAGGGCCTATGCTGATGGTTAGGGGCAGGATCGAATCTCAGAAATACGGCAAAGTTTGTAAACAAAGTCGAGAAACTGATACATCCCAGAATTTAAGCATGCTAATTGGCGAAAGAGACAGGGTGTCATGTGCATAATGCAACTGTCTATTTGGATTTTGCGAGGTGGTTGAGTTTATGAGTAGAATGCGACTTTCAAAAAAAAAGGGAATTGTAGAATCTTTTGCAGAGTGAAAGTGAGAGCTCGGCAAAATGGTGGCCACCAGCTCCGGTTTCAAATTTGTTGGTGGAACTTTTTATCTGTGGCCGTGTGTCAGAGGAGAAAGTGACAAGAATCAACGGTGGTATATTCTAATGAATGAGACAAAGATATTAAATTAATGTAGAAACACCGCTCGGAAGTCGGGAGATTATTTTCTAGTTCTTTGGCATCAGTCGCAGCCATTTTGGCTTGCTTAGAGATGGACGCATCCATTACTTAGAATCTCCGAGGGACCGCCCACAGCATAAAAGGACCGCCCCCTTACTTCCACCCGCGGGGATCAAACAAACGTACCCCAATGTGTGTGTGTTTTTGTATGTACGTGAGGTTGGTTGTTGTGAGGGCCTACTGGGTGTTTCTATAGTCTGAGCAGGATGTCGTTGTCATTTTCTACCCGATACCCGCCTCCCACGCGAACTTCCTCGCAGAATGTCAGCTGATCATGCCGAGCTCGGCCGGTTTTGGCTATCTTAGCACGCGAGACCAGAAACAAGCAAGCGAGAACGTGGGCGTAGCATCTCCACCAGGGTTGCCACTCTCGATGACTTTTCACCAGATCTGGTGAAATCGACCTGTGTCTGGAAAAAGCTGGTGACAAAAACGGATGTAAGTCAACGAGTTCGGATATATTCGCTGCTGGATTTGTCAATATTGTTTTTACTGCATAAAAATCTACCTTAAATAACATTACATGCACTTTTCAATGAAAACCTAAGTGTCCTAAGTCTTTATTCCCATCTGGTGAAATTATTGCACCCAATCTAGTGAAAAGGCAAACTTTAGAGTGGCAAACCCGCTTGACTGCAGCAGTAACAACATTTAACAGCAGCAGCGGCAGTAACAGTAACAGTAACAATCTCACAAATTCTTTCTTTGCCATGGGAGCCGTTTGAGAAAGAAAATGACAGTGAAAATGCAGTCTAATTCACGCCGTAGCGAACAATTGTTACATTGACATTTTACATTAGTTCATTTTTATTAATCCACAAACACACGACAGTTACGTCGCGTGTGAGAACATGGGTGTCTCCTCGAGCGTTTGTTTGACTATGGCAGCTGCAACAGTAACACCATTAACATTATCTTTGCAGGCCAAAAAAAAAAAAGTTTTAAGTATGAAATGACAATTCATTTTAAATAAATACCGTACCAAATAGCTTCCTCGATGTCTTGATACACTTGTTCATAATACAGTATAATCATAATACATATTATTACAATAACAACAACAAAAAAATCGTTTTGAAATGCTTGCTAGTCGCTGCTGTGCAGCGCCGTAATCCAAGTAGTAGTTCTACTGTCAGGCAACTCATTTTATACTGTGAGTCGAATGCTGAATGTACCTCTCCAAAGGACACTTCAGTGTATGAAATCCGAACAGAGAGTCGAATCCACAAGTCTTAGACCCAGTGAGCTATGGAATGTGAGAAATGCTCATCCTCCCTCTCTTCCCTTCCTTTCCCTCCGCTGCCTACGATCCACCAATGGGTCAGCGGTCAATGATTTGTGATTCCCCACCACCCCCTCCCCTTTTCCAAAAACAAAAAAAACAAACCACCTCTGCCGCAAACCAGATCGATCACTCCTAAGCACACATGATTTTGATGATTATGATGAACGCTACATGGCTGGTTTGAAGATTAAATCACGCGTAAAATGTGGAAATGGCTTTTGGAAGAAAAAAAAATGTGAGCCCGCGGGGGGGGGGGNAGGGGGGATGAAGCCAGACTAGAAGACTCCAGTCATTTGGCAATGATCAGATCAATACAAGCACAGCCGTAGTCGCTTTATCGTAGTTCCACATCTATATTCGATGCCGTTTAACTGCAGTTTCCGCTTTTAGTTGTGAGTATTGTGTTGTGTACACAAAGGTAACTGGATGATTGCAAAGCTGCGGGAGGCAATTCCGAATGAGACTCACACCTGATGCTCCTGTCTCGACGGACAGTAGGGTTAAGGGCTCGCCTCGATTGATGCACCCGTCTAGACGGACATTATGGTTAGGGACTCGCCTCGACTGTTGCTCCTGTCTCGATGGGTATTAGGGTGAGGGTTAAGGGTAGTGATAGGATTAGTGGGTAGGGTTAGGAGTAGGGTTTGGGTTGTATTAGTGAGCATGAGTTGCAGTTATGGGTCTCATTCGGAACTCCTTCCAGAGCTGCTTAATACGAACCTTTTTCATGCTCCCGAGAAGTTGTTCTTAAGTGGAGGCGCCTGTGTTAAACGAAGAGTGTGATTGTGTTGAGCGTTTTTTTCAACTGTCATGCTAAGAAAGAAAAAGCAAATGTAGAGCAGGCGGTATTGAAACACGTATTCCATAATAGCTACCTCGACAAATATGTTGTATTTGTTGGGTTTGTTGTTGTTGTTGTTGTTGATGTTGTCGTTGTTGTTGTTGTTGTTGTTGTTGTTGTTGTTTTGTGTAGATTCACATTTTCCTCCTCAAATGACTGTTATATCGAACTCATTCTTAGGGCAGTAAATTAGAGCAGAGCGTTTTCATTAGTGTAGTTTGTGCGCTGAAAAATACTGCGGTTACATGAAAAATGTACTGTATAAAGTGAATTGCGATTAGGTGGAAACGAGTGTATCAGTGACTGCTGATGCAGTAAGTATACTAATGTATGTGCATGGGTGAAAGTCTAAATGATGATTTTACCGCTTGGTCAGATTATATCAGTTAATGTCTAGAAATAGATCTGCAATAGCTGATGTAGGCATCCTTTTATTTTATTTTTTTTTTAACAAGAACGTTAGTTATAAGATCAGTCATTGCAGTATTTTTTTTTTTAAACAAAAACGTCAGTTATAAGATCGGTCATTGCAGTATTCATAAATTGAGTAACCCGAGTGCTGGTGAATGGTTGGACTATCAGTTCGTGGTATCTAGTCTAGAATCTGTTACGGCGAGTTGCAGTAATCGAAGATTTTGCCCCCGAAGTATACCAAGTAATGCCAGAATATTATTTGGAACTGAAGAAACCTGTGAAGCCACTGTCCTTCTTCACGGAAATTTTACCCCCCTCCCCTCCCTCTCCAAACCCGTTCCCCTTTCATATCATTTATCCGACGACATTCCATCAGCCCCTCGTCCAGTGTAAAACGCCCCTGCGCACGACATCGCAACTAAGTTCCAGAGTGCCAGCCTTCCAGGCAACAACAACAGCATCCCTCCGCTGTGCTTGTCCGCTCCTTCCACTATCGATTTTTTTTTTTATCCCTTCCTCTTCCCCCGTGTGTCCCTTACTCTTCCCCCGTGTGTCCCTTACTCGTTCGCCTTTCTCGGAGCTTAGTGGATTGCCGTGTGATGAATTTTCCATATAGTGGTATCGGTGGACGGTGAACGAGGAGAAGCAACAGGGCTGGGATATTAGGTTTGAGAATCAATTTGATGTGCTGTGGGGCTGCTTCTTCCTGGGCACTTTCGTGGAGAGCTCTAGTGGAAATTCTTGCATGTTTCTGGAATATTGAATAATGAGGTTCTGATGTTAAGAAGTGTTATGTTTATTAATGCTGAACATCTTACGCGAAAAACCCATTTCATGCATTAAATTTATTCTCGTCACAGTCATAGAGAGATTGCCTATCTCAGAGATCGACAGTTTGCTAACTGGGCTATTCTTGTGCGTGCTATAACCCAAAACATCCATCAAATGGCACAGACAGATTAAGTCACAAAGTCACTGGTTTAGAAAACTGCGCCAAAGCTTTTAAATGGGCAATATTTTCTTGCGTTGTGTATTACAGTTTCTGAAAAACTCATTCGAATGAGTCAGGCGAACTACCTATGACTGTGACGATGTGTAGCTTTCGTGTGCTTTTCATGTGACACAAGTTGTCATGCGTAACGCGCGACTGTAATGGGCATGTCGTATGTGTGTTACATACGGTATGTTACATACGGTTTTTGTGCTTTTGTGTAGCACCCAGGGCTACGCTACTGTAGTGGTAGCACCCATGGCTACTGTAGTGGTAGCAGCCAGGGCTACTGTAGTGCTACTGTACATTCACTTGCATGACACACTGTGTTATGGGTGCAACCAAGATAATTTTTCATAACATTTTCTCTATGAGGAGAGATAGGTTTAGCCTACTTTATCTCGTTATAGGCGTGTAACGTGTGTTTGACTTGTCACGTTTCAAAACATTGCCATGCCTTGCATTTGACATGTGATAACGCTATCATGTGCCACGCGTGTTGTGACCCGAAACCTTATCATTAATTAAATGTGTGTTATTAGTTTGCTTGCCCGAGGCCATTTCACTGGCATGAGGGAAGCCTGATTCGGTTAATAGTGTTGCTTCAAGAATGATGGCGCGTTTGTGTTTCTCTAATGCATATAATAATAATAATAATAATAATAATAATAATAATAATAATAATATTGGGTTACAGTTTTATATAGCGTTCATTCCTATGACAGGCGCTGAGCGCTTTCTACGTTGACAGACATAAAAATCCACTCAACAGTCACTTTTCTCCTCAACTCTCTCTCTCTCTCTCTCTCTCTCTCTCTCTCTCTCTCTCTCTCTTTCAAAATATCTTGCAATTCTTACACCTCTGCCGGTTTTATTTCCCAGCAGATTTCGAGTCGGTCCAACAAATAGGAATGTCACAGGTTATATCGCTTGCCTGTGATTAATTGCAACCCGCCAACATGCATTTTTTTTCTTTATAGTCTATGACCAGTATGGGTTGTCCGGTCGAAAGAAAAAAATCGAAGTTGGTTCCACTTAATCGCAGTACCATGGCAACAGTTGCAGTTAGGCGGAGGATGTTTATATGTTACCAAGTCTCGTTGATGACGCAGAATATCGTATTCTACATAAAAGAAATATGGAGAAAGTGCGATCACATCCTTTTTTTTTCGCATGGAGATACCAAAATTCTTACGAAATATACCTAGGACTTAAAATTCTTGAGCTCATAAATGGATTCCGATCAAACCTGGTGTAGTTGGAAAATGAACACTCCTGCACTGTGTTGTAGTGCTTCAACTTCAAGGTGTTTTTTTTTCCTAGGGTAAATGGCTACTAAATGCACTCCCTCGTCTAGGAAGGAAAAGAGACTGATCCCAGAGATTTTGTGTCC
>JAWQUT010000518.1:437496-454311 GCA_033807755.1 Ellobium chinense | reverse complement strand
AACTCACTTGTCAAGAAAGTTTAAATGGTAAACGAGTAGAGATGAGGGAGTGTTTTTGGTTGGGGAGTTTGCTTTTTTTTTGTTTTTCCCCATTACACGGGCCTTTTTTTTCTTTTAAAGTAATGTAATACTGTATTGAATTCCAACTACGAGTTACATTTGACCAAATATACCGAACATAGTCTTATTCGTCAACGCGAGCAATTTGCACGTGTATAATCTGAATCAGTTTTCTGCTTGTCCAGATTTAGGTCGTGAAAATGGCGAGAAATTATGGAAATTAGCCTCCCACTGAACCAATACAGGCGAATTCGGTTAATTGTTCGCCTTGGTACTGTATGGATGTACGGTATGGTCATATTATTACAAATTCCCCTCTCAACAGCGGCGAATCTATGGTGCGTGGGGTGGGGGTGGGGAGTAGGGGGGCCGAACCCCGTCCGCGCCCACTTTTCCCCAACAAGGCCGGCCAAAAGGGTGGTCATTTCGCACCATGGGCGGTCAGTGAATTTTAAGATATCGTTGGGGTTGGGTAATCATCATCATCAATGCCTTTCACCCCCAGCATCGGCAACGTACAAGCGAATTCCATCTTTCCCTGTCTTGGGCCATCTTTCCAAGCTCGTTCCAAGTGAGCTTCATTTCTTGCATGACCCTTTCCGTGCATCGTTTCCATGTCTCCCGTGGCCTACCCCTGCCTCGTAAAAGGGGTGATCCAGACTGGTTCAAGTGGGTTTCGCTGATTCCTAGTATGTTCAGACGGTACCTGTGCATCTCCTGAAGAACATGTGCAGTTTTTCCAGTCTCATACAAGGTCCTAACGCTCCACGATCCAATCCGGAGAGACTTGGATGATGGTGGAGGCGTCCGCCTACCAGCTTCCTTTCGGATTTGACTGTCACGCATCATGAGCTCTCCATTTGGAGAAATTACACAAGCAGAGATTCAGGTTTTCGTTTGTATGTGTTTCTGTAACAGTGTTTTGTTTTAAGGGATAGGTTGTTAGCCCCGTGACCCAACCCCCAACCTGGAGAACCAGGTGACTCTGTGTCGGGAGTCACTGCCTGTTTTTTTCGCCATTTAGTCGCCTCGTATGACACGCTAGCACCACGTCATTCCTATTCTTCGCAAAGCCGGAAACTGAACGGCTGAGGGTTGGGTCAGTTCACCCAAAAAAAATCAGTTCAGATCATGTTCAGGAATATACACCTAATATCAAGATCAGTTCAGTTCTATGAAAATTTGGAATTTTTCACATCCGATCAGATCCCCGTATTTTCTGGAAAATCAGCATTCGGTTCTGAAGATACCTATTAAACTCAGATGAAGTTCACATGAACTGAACCTGCTTTTATGAACTGCGTTCATATGCTCTCAGTTCTCAGTAACCATTGTTACCGATAAAAGGGATTTTAAAAACCATGTAAATATACGACACTGTCTTTGGCTAAGAACCCCTGACCACCACCAGCTATCTGCGCTCTATCGCTGGAGTTCTCGTCAGAAGCATTTCTCTCTCTCTCTCTCTCTCTCTCTCTCTCTCTCTCTCTCTCTTCCACATTTTCTGTTTCTCTCTATCTTTTGTCTCTCACTCTTTCTTTCTCTTTCTCCATCTCACTTTTCTCTATCTCTTGCTGTCTTTCTCTCTATATCTTTCTCTCTCTCTCTTTCTTTCTGTTCCTCTCTCTTTTCTTCTCTTCCTCTCTCTTTTCTTCTCTTCCTCTCTCTTTCTTTCTGTCTTTCTCTCTCTCTCTCTTTCTGTCTCTGTCTCTGTCTCTCTCTCTCTCTCTTTTTCTGTAGCCGTGCGGCTACTGCTCCAGGGAGAATTCATTTCCTCTCAAGTTTTGTATGTGTGAGCGTGCGAGTGTTTATTGCCTGATTGGTTTGATGTTTAGCAAGTGTGTCATTTGCTTTCTTCGTGAATTATTTTGTTTGCTGATTGCATCGATTTGGCTAACGGGGCGAGGTGCTGTTTAAACATCACAGCCCCAAATTTGGAAATGGATGTTCTGGTTCTGTTTTTTGCTATTTATTTTTCTTTCTCTTGATTTATTTAAGGTTTGTGTGCGCGGATGTGTGCCTGAGTGTGCATGCGCGCGCGCGTGTGTGTTTATGTGTTTATATGCGTAGGTGTAATTATGTATGTGGTTGTTGGGTTTTTTGTGTGTGTTTCTTGGCGGTCACTGGCATAAACACATATATGGGACAAAAATATGTCTCAAAAATAAGTATAAAATGGATTCAGGATACTGTGCTTGGTTGGGGCCCTTCTTTTATATTGTCACGCTCATTCCACATTCGCCTAAGTTTTTTGGTTTGTTTTCTTTTGGATGATTTGAATTATTTATATTACTGTGATCTTTCATTTCTTTTTTACTCCTCTTGAAACAAATGCAAAGTTTTGACTCATTTTTAAATCCCAAGTTTACAAGCTAAACTACATCAGCCTCATTGTTTTGTTATGATCTGGGTGAGAGCCCAAAATTTCTCAAAATCTCAACCAAAAAAAAAAAGACTTAAGCAAAATATGCAGAATGAGCGTGAGGATAACTTTTATCTACCATCTCATTCTCCAATTATCGCCACCTCTTCCTTCTCCTCTTCTCGTTCTCCCGGCCATCACAAAGTCTGACAGAAGTATAAACCTATCTGGGGCAATCCTTCTTAAATCGTTCATGGAATTAGGGATACCATGCAGCCTGAATCTGAAAGCATCAACGCCTTAGACAGGAAAAGAACATGCCACCATCTTCAGGACAGGACAGGACACTGTGACCTGCACAGAATTGGTATCAGAGTCTGTCACCTGTGTCTGCGGAGCTTACAGACTTTCCCCTCTCTGCTAAGCAGAGGATGGAGATGTGGCCAAATGGAACGTTCTAACAAGTTTAACAAGTTTATTCAAAATAATCCCAGATCATGACAGTGTTACATAAGCGGACGATACATATGATGGGACATAAACAGATTATAAACCATCATGATATACTATATTTTACGCAGTATAATTTATACACAACATTCACTTACACGAGTCTCCGCTCATTCCCAGCAGTTATTCTTACCTCCATTCATAAAAGTATAAACTTCCTATGGAAATTTTTGTAGCACAAACCATGTAGAACTCCCGGTAACCTCTTGCAGAGCCAGAATGGACTGAACTTTTGGCATGGTTGAATTTATCGAATGCAGAAGAAGATCCTATCCTCTCTACAACCACTTCGTCGTCCATCTCTCTCCATCTTTCTCGTCCTCGTGACCTGTTTTGCTCTGTCCCCTTTTCTTCCTCCTCCTTCTCTTTGCTGTTTTCATAAATCTGTGCGTCTTCTGCGCCTTTCTTGTCATGCAATGATTCTTTTATACCTGTAAATCCTTGGGACTGCAAGCGACTGTCCATAGGTATTGTGCAGTCTTCACTTATTCCGCCAACGTGATATACGCTCAGATAACTTTTGCTTTGAACGCGTCAGTCTTAATTTCCTTCCACAGATCCACGACAATTTATTTACTATCCTTTCGTTGTGGAATGATGTCATGTCTCAATGCGTGTTGGTCGCCAATTCGCCTTTTGCTTATTCCCCCGCTTGTTTGTCATGGAATAGTGAGAAGAACTATAACTAAAGCATTTACCATGGAAAGAAATCATTACCTTAGATCGATTTCAAAATATGCGAAAACATGCGGCCACAGCATATTATGGAAAGTCACTGAGCCATCTGGAGCTGATTTATAATCTCTTTGCCACATATTTGATCGGGACGTGTGCAGCAGTTTTTGAAATCATTGCGCTCAGATTTTCACCCACCATCTATAGAAATTGATATCTGTGATGTATGCATATAGGGCATTATGACATTGTGTGATATTTGCATGTAAAGCATAACAGTATTATGTGATGTCTGCATATAAGACATAATAACCGTATGTGATGTCTGCATATGAAGCATAACAACATTATGTGATGTCTGCATATGAAGCATAACAACATTATGTGATGTCTGTAATGAAACATAGCAACATTGTGTGATGTCTGCATATAAAGTGTAGCAGTATGTGATATCTGCAGAAAAAACATGTTATATTGTGTCTGTAGTATATAATACGCGATGTCTTCATCTTTCATTTCAGGTGAGGGCGGCTGGCTGCTGTGAGAGCTTTAGTTCACGTAGTTGTAGAAAGAACTTTGGTCAGACGTGTTCAGAAACGGCAAGCTCATTTGCAAGGCGGACCCTTCCTCAGAAGCTCTGCATGCTGTCCAGGAGAGATTCTTCAATTCACGTATCAGCACAGAGCACGTTAAACTAGTGCACTAGCTTGTGAGGAGAAAAGATCTGGTTTGGAGAGCTCTGAGTTCTACAGAATAAATGTCTGCCCATTGACGCCCTTGAAAAGCATAAGGGGAATATAAGCTGAAACAAGGGAAGATTTTCTAGTGCAAAGGCGGATCAAAGCAGTGCAGAGGAAAGGATTGTACTTACAACAGTGCGAGGAAGCACCTTGGAGGAAATACCCGCCTTCAGACGACCGGGTCAGTTTCAAAGGACCATTGTCCCCCGTCTCTTAAAGCCAGGTCTCGTATCTTGAATTCATCTCACTGAGCCACTGGTATCTTCCACCCCACTTTGGATAGCAGATCGCAGGATTTATGAGAGATTACTAGTCTGCGGAGCCATTGAGATTTATACCAGCAGCTGATTGGCTCGAGATATTGACAGCGGCCAAGTCAACAGCGATAGCTGAGATGATAACTTCCGGCATGACGTTTTCTTGGGGTAAGTCGGATTTGAAATAGCATGTACACGCTTATATACACACCTAACATTCCATGTGTATAACACACTAAAGAAACAATGTAGTCCCTCGAGAGCGCCAGTTAAGCGCCAGTTTAGGTGAAATTGAGTTATCACATGTTTGGGAACACTGGCATCTCATACAACCTTTTCAGTATTGTTTAATCTCCTTACGGATAAAACTGTATGCCTTTGTTATGTTAACAATTTACCTTATATACTAAAAGTAATGGGACATCAAAACTTTTTAATTCCATTTTACTCAGTAGCATGCCATTTGCACCTGAGACATTTAAGTTCTCAACAGGCGATGTGTCATTGAAGACCATGATCCATTACGTTAACCAAGACATCCTTCCTTTCTCTCATCATTCGAAAATTTTTTTTCGATGCAATACTTTTTTGTGCAAAATCCTTCCTTCTTCACTTCCTCGCTTTTCTTGCTGTGCTTTCCTTCCCTTCCTCCTTCTTCTTTGCTTAACGTGTCCAAGTGATAAGGCATAATTATAACTGTTTGGGAAGAGGAAATGGGAACTGTTAATTGATAAATTTCAGCTGTTTTCAAACGATTTGGAAAGTTTACCACCAGGGATTTTCCTCCAACTTCAGAAAATTTCTTGTGCCAATCGGCAATCGAACCCAAAGCTCCCCAGCTTGCAAGCTCGGCGTACTACCACTACATCTCTGAAACGCTAGCTTCACAGCAGTTTAATACTTGTATTCCGACTACCTAAATATTATTCCCTACATGAAAGCCTAGTGTTCACTGGTGATCCTTACACACTTCCTAACTGCTCACATTCCTTCCTTCCTTCCTTCCTTCCTTCCTTCCTTCCTTTCTTCCTTCCTTCCTTCCTTCCTTCATCTTCTTCCCTGGGGGATTATCCACAAACCTCATCCATCATAATATCCTACCAGACCGGGCGGCTCATACACTGTTCCTTCCTTCCTTCCTTCCTTCCTTCCTTCCTTCCTTCCTTCCTTCCTTCCTTCCCTCTTCTCCTTCCTTGGAGGATTATCCACAAACCTCATCCATCATGTTCCAGCAGACCCAGCGGCTCATACGCTGAGCAACAAAAGAAAATCTTCGATCCCTCAATCACATTAGCAGCCGCGCTATGTTTATACGAGTGTCAGAAACAAATGTCAGAGAGTCAGCGAGTTAATTGATTTTTTTTTTTATTTGGTTGGTGGCGGCCGCGAAATTGAAGAAGATATTCCAAGTTCCATCTCCGACTGATGTTATTTTCGTCCTCCTTCGTTCTTTCTTTCCGTCCTTGTCATTTTTTTCCATTCCTTCCTTCCATCCTTTTGGCCCATGGCCGTAGCTAACAAAATCTTATTCCCCATTGTGTGGTTTGCTGTACAGCCTGGGGATATATTGCGCATTAATAACAACAATAAAGAACATGACTTGTATTTACCCCGTAGGGAAATTGTTTTACAATGCCATACAAGATTATACATCTCTTTCATAATACACACGCAAAATACAGTACACATCATACGTGTAAATACATAATACATGTATTACAAATGAAACACATAATAAAGTCATGGCTGGTTGACCGCGGTGCAGTGTCCAGTGGCGGTATGCATAATCCATACGTTAATTAACGCACTGCGTTAACAACAGTGAACACTACTATTTGTTTTGGGAGTTTCCCGTGGCTACCGCATTGCCTTAACTAACGTTAGGATTATGCATACGGCCACTGGTCTCCTCCCCCCCCCCTCTTTTCCCAATTTCAAATCCAGGTAATCATTTACATCTGAGTCGAGTGAGGAAAAGAGGGTGAAGTGTCTTTCCTAAGGACACTACAGCGTAAACCGCCCTCCCTAGGAGTCGAACACACAAACCTTAGACTTGACAGTCTTCAGTTTCTTGTTCAACCCACAAATCACATGGTCACGCTGCCTCCTAACAGTAGATAGACTTTCGTCCGTGCACACGTCTGAGATCATAGTCTGCACGGTACAGTAGGTCATTTGCCAGTATTGGCATCAATGACCTTATCGATGATTTATGTATGAGCTCGAAAACTTGTTACTTGTTGCCGGAAACAATATCCTTGCATGCAGGACAGTTCTCTACGTTCTTTGTTCCTCGGTTCAGAACCCAGCGAAGCGTCACTCTGCCAGTTGTTCCTGGTCTTTTCTGGTTATGGATCTTTCTTGCTGACCTGCCAGCTTGCATCCTTCCCCCNCCCCTCTTGCTCCAAATTCCACATTTGGCTATAGGGAGTGATATTCTGTCCCCACCCCCACCTCCAAGTTTCCTTCTCAACTTAATTTCTTAACAGTAAAAAGAGGAATTTTGTCTTTTTATTCTAACCAAATTGGTGCATGCGACAGTCTTTTCTCTTCAGATCTCATCTTATGAAATACGACATTGTACGCCAACTTGCGCATTAACGATGGGATCTCATACAAGCGTAAGAATTGTATTAACTCTGCATGTTGATATCTATTAAGGGTGCATTCAGCACGAATGCACTATTGGAAATCGTTTGATGATAAGAGATCCCATCTTTAATGCACAGGCCCTCAACAGACGACAAATAAAAATCGTGCTTTGGTAATACGGGCAAAGAAATTGGTTAAACCGAAATCGTGTTCGAATTAACCGTATTTCTAGTTGAAAGAGGTGACTCTTTTAGTGATAAAAGGTGGTGTGAAAAGTGAAAATGCGTGTCATATCATGGCCTAAATAAACACAGCTTGGAAAAAAATGGGAGCGGGGGAGGGAGAGGCGGGGCAGAGGGTAAAGAGTTTTGATGCATCTATACAACTAGTTGCCTGTTTACATAATGGCACAGCGTTATTAGCTACTGTTTCTTTCTCACGGCCGTCACCTGTGATTTAAACACGCAGGTACATAATATCATATCACACAACACTCTTCCTCAAGACCGTCACCTGTGAATTAAACACGCAGGTATATAATACCGTATCACACAACTCTCTTTCTGACGGCCGTCACCTGTGAAAGAAATATGCAGATTCATATTAATATGCTATACAGTCTCACTGCTTTCAAACAGTCACACACAGCTGTGGGCTCCAACGACTGTCGTAGCGAATAAAAGAAATGGATATGAAAAATGAAAATACGACGTTATTTATGCCGTGGGGAAATTGTTTTACCATGTCATACATCTCATTCATAATACAAACACATAACAATACACATCACACATGTATAATATTACATATTATATTACAAATGAAATACATAACAAAGTCATTGCTGGTCGCCAGCGGTGCATAGTAAGAAATATTTTCCGTTGAAAGGTGTTCGAGTAATTTGAGAAGTATATAAGGGAAGAGGGGTACAGTGACAATATGAACTTGCAAATCGTCTGATTAAGCGACATCGGCTAATCCGATGTCATTGCATATAATATGCGATGTAAGTTTCCAAGAATGTAAAATCGTATTTTACGTGGAATATGCCATTCTTAGGATGACTGTGTCTTTATGTGTTTCTGCCGGTAGCGAAAGATGTATCAGCTACTGACAACCGATGTAACATACCATTATCAGCCAGTCGTAATCTCTGACATTGAAAGAGTAGACACGGGAAAGGTTTTCTAGCAGTTGGTGAAATTTTGTATTTGTGAAGCAGAATAATAATATGAACTTAGAAATCCGATTAAGCGACATCGATTTATCCGATTTATATTACAGTTCCAAGAGCGTAACATTGTGCTTTTACGTGAAATAGGCCATTCTTAGTGTGACCGCGTCATCGATGTCTCCTCCGAAAGCGAAAGTTGCATCAGCTACTGAAAACCAGTTTAACATACCATAGCAGCCAATGGTATCAGCCAGTCGTATTTCTCTGACAATGAAATGGTAGAAAGCGGAAGTAATGATTGTTGGAGTTGTGGCTTGCTATGCCCCGAAGACCGGGCATGCATAATAACAGAGAGTGGCCGATTGTCTTCCTGAAATTGCGTTCAGTTGTCATTCGATGACATCCGTTGGACATCCAAGCCCCGAAAGAATCAATCTTTCTGAAAAACAGCGGTCTCAAGAACAGAAAGATTTGGCTAATGGATCCCATCTTTAATAGGTTTCCTTAGTCCCACTTCTTCATCTCTTCTCCTCTTGTCTTCTTCCCCCCCTCCCTTTTTTTTTTCAGTTGGTCTCTGTCCTATCCATTACCTCTTCTCTGCCGACCGATTTTTAAGCTTTTAGGCCGTAGATTCGTATCGCCACGTTGAGCAACTCAATCCACATTAACCTATCGATCTGTCGTGTTTGGCACATCATCTGTCGCGTAAAGGAGCAGTACATCAGAAGCGGCGAAATAGGCTTGAATGGTGTTAGGTGTGGGGTAAGAGGCAACCAAAGAAATAAAGCTTTCGTTAGTTTACGAGAGAACAGTCTCTGCTTACCCCAATCTAATGAGACTTTGATATTTTGAAATGATTTGGCCGGCATCTGAACTTTTAGGAATGCTTAATGTCTTAAGCGTCGAAAGTAATCGATTCTGTCCAATTCTGATACTCAAGACAATGTGGATGTGGGGTCTGGAGCAAAGAAAGAAATAAAACTTTCGTTAGTTTACGGGAGAAAAGCCCATTTTCATCCCAAACTGATGGGACTTTGATATATCGAATTGTTGTGCCGATATTTGTACTTGTAGGTTTCATAATGGGGAGCTTAATGTCTTCAGTGTCAGTTCTGATACTCGGTACAGTTTTGAAGTTTCAGTCCCTTTCAGTACCTTTCCATGCTGAGCGGTTTTTCAGCTGCTGCTGCAAGAGCAAGCAGTCTGGTTTGAGCATCGAAAATGTCAATACTCACGATAGAGCTCGCCTCTAGAAGTGTGATAAACGAATCACCATGTGTTTCATTAATGGACGGCTAAGTGTCGATCATATTGCTCTTGTACTTGTGTCACTCCCTTGAAGGTTGTGGTAAAAGAACGTGCAGTCTTCCAAACTGTTCGTGGATGTCCTCTAGTGCAAGCTGGATTATCCCGGTGATTTCTACTGTTTAGGCCCATACCACCAGTGACATGCTGCTGCTTCTGGAAAGAACATGAGGTCAACGGACTGAATGGGAAGCACAGTAATACTTAATGATGTGTGACAAGTGACGGAACTACTAAAGAAGGCGACAGCGAAGGGAGTTAAGGTGTCTAGGGTTGGGGGTGATTATAACACGAAATTCCCCCTCCACCCTACCCTTTTCCCTCCCGCATCTCCAAAAGGCATCGGTTCCACTATCAGTGCAGTAAAATTAAAACATGGTGATCATTGTGTTCCAGTGTGATTTTTTAGTGTTTGTGTAATCTAATGACTCCGCATGGCTGTACATAACTATTGTACAAAATTCTCTGCCAGCTGTAGCTGCTGTCTAGCCATCGGTAGGATATTAGCCTGCTGTGATTTGATTAGTATATTATTTGCCCAGGCTACTGTCCGTAACGTTAGGCAGTGCTTGTGTCAACAAATAATGTGTTCTTCTCAGCCTTCTCCTACCTGCGGCAAGGTTCAACTCGGCCTGCTGCACACAGTAAATTTATATATGAGGTGTGCTCCAAAAGTGCCTAGACTTTGCCTATATGAGCTCTTAGTTTTACTTTAAACATTAGTTTTCCTCTCTTCCCCTTCGAAGTAGTCGATTCAGGAGTCAACACAATGATTCCAGCGTCGCGATCAAGCTTAGAAGGTTTGGACAGAAGTGAGTCAACGAGCTTTTAATGGCACAGTCGGGGGACTTTTGGATCGCACCTTGTATGTACCCATTAAAAGTGGTCTGTGTAAGGGGAGAAAGTATCGCTATCTTCGTTTACGACTATACGAGTGTATAATTATGTCCTTAATCCTGAGATTCTTCCGAGATATACCTGGGTTAGTGCTAGGGACAGTGTAAGGGAAGAGAGTGCACTCTTGGAGGTGTCCTTAAACAAAGTCTTGGTAAACTCTGTCTCTTTTTTCCTCGCTTCTATTCTCTAGCTAACACCGTAGTCCAAGCACACGTTAAGAGCGCCATACGATTACATTAGAGGACTTGCGCATTAACTATAGGATCTCTTACCACTGTAAGAGCTACATGAAATCTGCGTTTTGAACGCTACTAAGGGTGCATTCAGCACCAATGTACTAATGTAATATTCAATGCGGTCAGAGAGCCCATCGTTTATATGCCAGCTCTTTATTTATACCAAACGAACATACGACACCTGTAAGTTGTGGTGACGGCTTGGAAAGGAAAGTTGAAGGAGCAGGAGGGGGGTTGTACCAGGAGTCATTGGCCGCTCTTTTAGTACTGAAAGTAATCAAGAGTTCAACTGGATTTAGTATAATTGCAGGAGCCTGAGGCCAAGCGAAATCAACACTGTTACTGTTAGGAAATGTTTCTACGTTATGTTTCAGTGCCTCCGATTAAGCATAGTTAGTGCATAAAGTGCTTGATCGCAACTCTTCGGATATACGAAATAAAAAATGTTGAGATTAAAGAAGTTGCGATTATCAAATTACTTATAGAAAATATATGTACAGCATTCTGTCATTTGTCAAACAAATAAGGTATGTTTAATCGAAAGTGACGATTAAGAGGCGTGACTGTATCCTTTTCTATACCCATTTGTCCTCTTATCTCATCAGAATCATACGTTATGAACGAATGACTGCGCACAGTGTGGCAGTGATTCATGCGAAATATTGACAAGTGTCACACCTGTTTTCCACGTGCATGAATATTGTGAATAAGTAGTGGTAGGTTTGGTGATCTTTAAATACCCCAACCGGAGACTCGTGCTAGGTAATCAGCAGACTCATGGCTGAGAGAGCTGCCACAAGAGCTGAACCTGCTTCCGTAACTGGCTTTGTTGCTGTAATTACAATGATGATAATACCGGAGCTGTGCCTGTTGCTTAGTTACCTTGATCGAGGATGACCGTGTCGATGCTCGTTCTGGTAGTTGAAGTTAGTGCTCCCTAAAAGGTATCCCTTGTTGCTGAGCAGGGATCAATGAAAGCCAGTAGCTGAAGTTGAAGTGTTGCTCTTTATTCGGATTACCCCTGCAGCAATCGTTTGTTACTGCGGATAGCGCTTAAACACTATCCGCAGTGTTATTGCGAATAGCCATCTAGTTCAGCAACTATTATAGGCTGCATAGTAAAACGGTAGACAGTATGTTACGGCAGTTTTGGCTTCCCCTCTGGTGGATACTAAACATCTCGACGTTAACAAGCTGGATGCAAAGATTTTGAATAAGTTGTGCATGCATTTTATTTAAACTAACAACAACCCTCATTCTTCGACTGGGATTGCCAACCTCAGCAGCGTATTTAATACGGGATATATTGACATTTGAAACATTACTGACTTAAATCTGACAACAGAGCGTGGGATGGAATGCATCGAAACTCAGCGAAAGTGAACTGGCACGAAACGAATTTTAGTTTCAGTGCAGTTAAGACAACGACCGCTCTTTGTTCAAGCTTTTGTGAAAGCAGTTATCTTTTAAAACAGTGTGGAAATAAAAAATCTACAGCCTCTCTAAATTAAAAGAAAAACAAAGAATGCCACGCAGCTCTGCACGCTGCATTTAGGAGAACTGGTGCATGCCAAGTTTTATGATCCTACAGTTTAGATGGAAGGGTGTTGAACCGGTGTTGTGCTGAAAAGTAATGTTTAGAGGCATATGTTACATGAAAAACGCTCTCTTAGCTCTAAATGACTGTGATGATTCATTATTTTCATGATATATTCTGGTGAATGAGGTTTGTACAGTGTACATTTTGCGTGTTGTTCCAAGGCCTGTGCCATACCTGTTCAGCGTGAGGAAAAGGTTTCCCAACGAGGAACACAACTCTACTACTGTTTCTCTTGAAATGTTCAAACCTGAAGCAGTACCAGAGAACCCTTCCTCCTCCTCCTCCTTCTCCTCCTCCTCCTATTCTTCTTCTATGATTTTTTTTTTCTGTGACTGTTGATGCGATTTCCGGTGCAGCTCAAAAATAATGTACCCCAGAATGCACCAGTCTGACCCAGACAAATGTGATTATCCGGCAATTTGCTTTCCTTACTTAGAGCTGCGCCTTCTGGTCGTTACCGTCGCAAGGCAAGTCCTGTCATCAAATGAGTGTTGACACTGCCCTGACTCAGATGGATTTGCTTTCATATTTCAAATACTTAGACAATTTTATATCAATTTTCTATACCATAACATTCGGAGAGACAGCAAACAAGGGATGTGCAAAGTTTCTTTGCAGTATGAAATGTTTTACTCGAGAAATTTGTAAAGGTAGCGCTCCCCGATGGAAACAGTGAGATTGGATTCAAATTAGTGAGGTGTCCCATCATGCCTCTGCTCTCCTTTTATACCCAGGCGGGCCTATAAACTACTGGATGGAACTGAAGATTAGTATTCTAATGCCAGCTGAGCTCAGCAAAATGAGCTCTGTCTAGGTTCTTCAAGTGTGTATTTAAGTGTGTACAGTCACATTTCTTTTACCTTGTCAACCATATTTCCTTGAAAAAGAGAAGAAAAAAATGATATAGCTTATTGTAATGTATCGAACTCATTTATCTTAATTACTTAATCAGACTAGGACTGATCTTGAAAGAAGTTTTTATTTCTTTAGCATTTTGTGACGTTTTAAATTAGACTAGATAAAGGTGTTTGGGGGTTGTTTTTTTTTCGGAGAGCAATTACCTTTGCACTGTTCTTTAGATAGATCTATATCTCGGTGGCATTCAAAATGATTTCACCGGGGTTTGAATGGAAGGTCACTCTTCGGTTGATCAGAGTCAAGCTGATGTTAGAAGGGGAAGGGGGGTATCCCTGTAAATAAAGAGCAATTACGGTTACCTTACTCCCTATGTCGCAATAGGTCATTTTTCCTCAATGTAATGAATGGTAACTGTCGAACCACACTGGGCGAAAAGGCCTCCTGGCCGTTTTCTGCTGTTTGGCTGTGTAAATCTGAGAACTAGTTGTGAACATACCATTTCGAGCGTAATTGCAGAGCCGTGTGCTGGCTCATGAATATTCCCCGAGATTTGAAAATGACCTCGTCTAGTTGTTGAAGGGTAGCTACTCTACTCTTCAGCTGACCAGAGCCAGGGTAGTGATGACTAGTGATGAGGGTAGAACCAGGATGTTGGAGTTTGCCCAGAAGATGAAGCAGGGAGTTCTTTTTATTTTCTTATAAAGATATGTGAAGAACAGTTACCCTTGTATTTTTCCCTTTACTTCAGAAGCGGAAAAAAATGGACTCATCCTATTTCTTCATAACTCTTTGTTGGAGTAAAGGTAGCACAGATGGTAGAGCGTGAAAGGGGTGGAGGAAGAGATCCTCTTGTTTAAGAAACAGGCCTAGATGTTTGCTTCACAGTCCTGAGAAGCCCACATATTTTGTCAGAAATTTAAAAACCTTTAGAACATTTTCCTTCTGAGAAGCTGTCGAATGAAAGGAAAATTATACGCTGTTTAAATTTATGTAAAATAATGTGAACTTCTTTGACTGTGAAGCAAGTAACTAACCGTGTCCCTTTAAGATCTTTAATAACAAATCTTTCTCCCAAGAGCGTGAAAAGTGGACTCGCCCAGTTCAGAAAGGAGACCCGTTCTTCAGTCACTCAAACTGAAGATAGTAGTGACGTGGAGGGGAGGAGAGGAATAGCTTCTCTTATATTAGTGTAAATAACCCCTGGACTGATTTAGTAATTTTCTTGGTATTACTCCCTGACGAGACACCGGAAAGACGGATAATGATAGTCGGTAGTCGGTAAAAGAAAGCGTTTCCCAATCGTCTTTGCTCATATCCTGGTCTTAAAGTTAACTTTGAAACATCAGTTCGTAGGTCAGACAAGAGCAATTTATCGCTAAGCTCTGAGTTGTAATTTGATATTTTTTTGTTGTTATTCTTGCTGCCGATGTTGGTAATGTTGTTGCGATACTGTTTTTGTTGTTGTCGTCGTTCGGGGTGGTGTTGCTGATGATATTGGTTTTTTTTTTGTGATCGTGGTTGGTGGTGTTGTTGCTGCTGATGTTGTTGTTTCTGTTGCTGTTGTCTCTTCGACAGGAGAAAGGGATAAAAATTATGGTAGTAGTGGTAGTGGTGACTAGTGGCGTATTATTGACGATGGTGATGCATTGATGATGATGCTGGCCGTAACGGCGATGATAGCGAAAAAGGCGGTTCTATCATTTCCTTACTTTCCTACCTACCTACTTACTTCTCTTACAGTCTTCTCTCTCAAAATCAGTGAAGGAGTGACACGTGTCTTTCATTTCACCAATAAATCATTTTTTTAAAAATTGTTTGCTAAGAACAGCTGGGAATCTTATTGATAAATATGTTTTTTTTCAGCAGTATGACCGAATAGTTTTGAAGAATCGAAGAATCATGAGTTCAGTCTCCGTCAGTGTCATGCAGTAGATGCTTTGGAAAAAGATTGAATTCATATCTTCACATTTTCTTCAGTCCACTCATCTATAAAACAAATATGTGGCTATAGGCATTGAAAGCTCTTGCTCATATATATAGGGTATGCTTGTAAACAATGTCAGTAAACCAGAAACAGCATTGGCTTCTCCACAGAGCGTCGAGAAAATAATGGGTGATCTGGCCCGCTGAATTAATAACAATAATAATAACAATAATAATATCATCATGAAGTAATATGGCTAGAATTTGTCCGGAAATGAGACTTGTAAATTTTGTAATCATATCTTGTTGTGTTTCCTTGTCATTTCAGAGTAATGATGATTTGAGCAAGTCAATCCTGCTGAAAAAGGGCAATAGCGTTCCTCCTGACAGTGGCCAGCTTTTGTTTTCAAGATGGCTGACGACGTTGGTGGAGAGAGTTCCGATCTTATTGGTGGGTCCGGCAAGAAGGAAAGCAAGGGAAAGATGCCAGACTGGAGCAGGTATTTGAAAAATGTTAGGACCTCTTCGTCTTCTAGTTTTCATTTTCCTTCCTTCCTTCGTCTCTTTTTTCCTCTTCTCCTTCCTTCTTCCTCTTCTCCTTCCTTCCTTGTCTCTTTCGTCTTCTTTTTCTTCTTTTCTGTCTTTTTCTGCGTTCCCTAAAGTGTTGCGACTCACTGTATATGTCTATATGTCTGTCTGTATCAATCAGTCCGCCGTCTATCTATCCAACTGTCCCTGCATCCATCCATCTACAACCTGTCTGTTCTTTTAGGTAAGTCGTAGCTTGTTCCTGTGTGGTTGAGACTGACTGTATGGGTAAACAGTTGCTCACAAATTCATAGTTTAATTGGCTGGCTAGCAGTTTAATTCACAAAACTTGTGTATATCTGTTCATCTCTACTGGCCCATCCATCCATCCATCCATCCATCCATCCATCCATCCATCCATCCATCCATCCATCCATCCATCCATCCATTTCACAGTCATCCTTGCTCTGCCTGCCCTTTACATTTCTGAAGGTCTGTCTTCTCACCATTTCTGCTCACTGCGTCTCAGCGTATATTGGGCTCGCTCTCTCTCTCTCTCTCTTTCTCTCTCTCTCTCTCTCTCTCTCTCTCTCTCTCTCTCTCTCTCTCTCTCTCTCTCCTTCTCTCTCTCTCCTTCTCTCTCTCTCCCTCCCATTCTCCCCCTCTTTCTAAGATATAATGACCGCGAGAAAAATAAACACTTTAAATATCTTCATACACGTTTATCCTCTGTTTGATACTGTCAAACTTCAGTGCCTTTCCTCTCTGTATGTTCTGGAATGTATCCGTGTGACAAAATCGCCAGACAGTAATAATCCCAAAGGGAAGTCACTCTCTGGCTTTCAGGATAGGAAAGCCGACATCTAATCTTCTCGAATAAAGACAAAAAACTAGGAGGTTCCGTGTGCACGTTGCACACATTAAAAAGCTGTGGACAGTTTTAAATTCTAAAAAGAGTAGGCCTGGTGGCCGCTGTCCGGTTTAAACCGATGGGCAAATTCTAGCCAATAAATTAGTCTGGTAGTCCTGCTGAGTGCTGTAAAGCCCCAGTTCAGACAAACTCTCTCTCTCTCTCTCTCTCTCACACCCCCCCCCCCC
>JAWQUT010000518.1:418706-436880 GCA_033807755.1 Ellobium chinense | reverse complement strand
GGGCACATCTTTTTCGAGATCTGGCGTAGAAATTCGGTGAGATCAATTTCTCCGTCTTCGTATTTTTTATACAACTGTTCATTCTTCTTGTTCATACTTGAGCGTCTCTAAAAACCTGAAAATGTTTGGATGCGGACAGAGGTTCTTAGAAAAGTGCATGTGAAATGCTTCTCATGCATTTGTAGTAGTAACATTATTTTTTTGGCAAGGGTATCGGAATACCTAATTACAGGTCAAGAGGGCTGAAACGAGGTGTCGGCGAGTAGGGGCGGTGACAGGGCTGAATCGTGGTAAGCGCAGGTAAAACTGGGCTGAAAGAAGGCGCTCCCCAAACATTAGGGAACATCTTATATGCTGATGGAATTCAGCTTCAGAAAATCTTCACCTGTTATACATACCATCTGACCAGGCCAAAAGGTGCAAGCTCTAGTGGCCACTGGATGGGGAAAGTAAAGCCAGGTCAAATCGGGACATGTCAAATCAAGTCAAGGCAAGTCAGTCCAGATAGATAGATGGAAAAGAATGAAAAAAAAAACCAACTCTCTGCAGGAGATATAGTGAAGATATAACAGCCTTGCTTCCAGTCCTAATGCTGATGGGACAGATTGTCAAAACTGGGATAAAATGCAACAGCAGAACATATACAAGAAAGGACAGAGGGGTGGATAAAGTAATGGCTCAGTTCTTTGATCCGTTTTGCCAGATCAGTTAGTCAATCTTAGTTGTTGGATGGGGTGGGGGCGGAGAGAGAGAAAGGGGAGAGAGAGAGAGGGAGGGGGAGAGGGGGGAAAGATTAGCAATCAATAGATAAATTTCCTGTTTTAAGAATCACGTGTCTACCATTGGCACTGCTGATGCCGGTGTCCATTAACAACCGTTTATTGAGCCAAAACTGTTCATGCACCTTCAGCAGTTCTTAGAATAAAAATGACAGTCAGAATTTGTTGGTGAATGATCTTGCAATGTTAATTATACCAGATCTTGCTCAGCTTCTGAATGGTGCATTAATCTATTATGGACTTCCACATCTTATAGAAGAAAGTTTTGACTCAGTGAGTTACATGTATATATGCAAGTCGGTCTCCTTCTGCAACGAGATGGCAAGATTTAGATTTGGCACAACAGAAGAGGCCATACAGAGATAACACAGAGTGAAAAAAAAAATAAAAATCCATCTCCACATCAAATGCAGTGTTTTCTGCGGTTCATATGAGTTCAGGAAGACATTGCTCCCTTGTCATAAATTTGAGGGGGAAATTTGTAAATTTTAGAGAGATTTTAGGTTTTTCTCGAGTAAAGCAAACTTTGGAGTGCAGAAAGAAGAGATCGGAGTGCTTTCAATGCTGAAAGAAACACTGCAAATAAGCGGTTTCTTCATACAAACTAGCCTATACCTTTTTAAACACCTAAAAGTGCAATCTTTTCATTTTACTCCCACGTGTTGTGTTCATCATAGGCTATGCAAAACATGTGCACTGCGGTAAATCTTGATCCAGATGTGGGCTATTGATCACCACAAAAGCTGATGTATAAGCTGGAGTATGCATCGCTGTGTTTGCAATGAGCATTCGAGAATTCACAAGCTTAAAATGGATCTACACTGATCCTGCTGTTTAAACGTTTATGAAGTTTATGAACAGCGTTGTTAATACAGTGTACTTCTGTTAAGACACAGTCGTTGCTTAAACACATATCCCTGCGTAGCACATTCTCATTCAAAGATCCCAGCTGTTCTGTTCCCTACAAAACTCTGAAGAACATAAAGCCTGTGATAATACATCTACAGTTACTTGGTTCATCTACCCATCCATCCACCCACCATCCATCCATCCATCCATCCATCCATCCATCCATCCATCCATCCATCCATCCATCCATCCATCCATCCATCCGAGTGTGTTATTAGAGCGCCATTAATAGGCCTTTACTCCAAGAGTGGTGTACTCTTAGTTGTTCCACTAACCATCTACCTGAAGTTATCATGATAACCATGGAGAAAGCTGCCATTGGATGTAGCAATTTTGTCAGCATGAAAAGACCAGATTATGCATAAAATGTTTTAGAGAGTTCCAAATGCTTTCTGAATTTTTTTGGTGAAAGATGATTTTCTTTTGGTAGGCCAAACATATTGAATTTTATTTGTGAGCTAGTCTGTCCAGTCAACTCTGAATGATACGAATTTGCTCAGTTGTGGATAACCAGGATTTTCTCTTTAAAAATATTTTTTTATTATTATTATTGCAAGTCCTTTTAATCGCAACTTTATTCATCCTCCTGAGGAATTTGCGATTAAATGTACCGCAACAATAGACCATCCCCAAAATTGAAAGTAAGGGAAGCGAAAATAATCACAAATCAATAGCTGAGGTAAAAAGGTACAAACAAATCCATCATATGCGAAGCTATCTCTGTGATCTTTGGGGAGACCAGACTGTAATAGATATAGGACTGATAGGGGAGTGAAAGTGCAGTCAAATCTGGTCTTGCGAGCGCAACTACCTGCCGAGGTGGTCAGGTTATAGGGGACAACCATTTATATTTCCGAAATATATAACTTCCTTACCGCGACCACTTACCTAAAAAAGACTGCTATAAATCTCTTATCTCAAGAAAAACACTGTTAAAAGTGACTGACAATACAGAGTTACGTTTCTTTGCACATAACACTGCATTGAACTCTTAATGGTCTCTGAACCCGGCACTCCAGCAAATTTCGGAGGGAAGATATCAGGAAACTTCGCCTAGAGCTGGTTTAGGGTTAGGGACAGGTTTAGGGATAGAATGAAGAAAGAAAGAAAGAAAAGAAAAAGCAAACTTCGGATTGTCTAGGAACTCTCGTTTGTGCTTTTTCTTTCCGTCCCTCTAACCTTAAACCAAGCTGTAGGCGGGAGTGGCCTGGATTATTGCGCATGAAGCAAGTCAAGCAGATGAACGTGGTGTCAGCGTTAGGCAGCCTAAGTTTGCTTTAATGTAAGGTTCCGTTTATGCATGATTTAAAAGGCAGTCTATTGAGACTGTCTCAGGGTTAGTGTCAGGGGTGGACCCCGAAGTCTAGCAAATTTCATAAACAAAGTTGAGAAATTGACAAAGACCTGAATTCACGCATATTGATAGGCGGAGGGGCTAGCGTGTGCACGTGCAGCACTCTATTAACCAATCTGAACCTAAAAACTCATGCTCAAAGGTGTTTTCATATCTAATAGTAGGGTTAAAAATCATCTTTCGAGTTCTTTACACCATCCTGAAGCCTGCAGCGCGGATATAATAACTTGTTCTTGGGAGGCCAAAGCTTCGCTCACTGTGATGTTCCTGCGGGCCATTATGAATGTCCTATTATGAATGCACATTAACTGCACCATTGATCTTCTTGGGGCAGCAGGTCATATTCCACATAATATAGTTCAAATGCCTATACATTTATGAGGGTTGATCAGAAGGTTCATGACCTTGTTCAGGAAACATGTGAATTTTTGACCAAATGAATACATTGGAGTCATTTACAGTGTTCCTCGCGACACTTCACCAAATTTCATTTGGCAAGGAAAAACTGTATCATAATGAAATTTTGTGTAATGTCATGAGGGATAGTGTTGAACTCAATGATGTGTTCACGTTGTAAAAGTCAGTGCCTTTTCTGGGTGAGGCCGCGAATGTTTTTATCCACCCTCGTACATGTCTCATGTTAATCTTCAAAGTCATGTATGAGTTCAAAAACTTAACTCTTCTAATGCTGAGCTTTCTATCAAGAGCGCCCAAAAGCATCACTGCAGTTTGCCAACCCGCTAAGGTTGCTTTACTTGCTTTGATATCAAGTGGTCCAGTGGTCGTATGCATAGTCCATGCCTTAATTAGCGCACTGCGTTAACTACAGTGAACACTACTTAAGTTTGGGAATTTCCCGTGGTTACCGCAGTGTGATAGTTAATGTAAGGATTATGCATACGGCCACTAGAATTTGCTTCTTTAGCTTGGCATGGCATGGAGAATGAAATTGACCTTTGCAGCACTTGGAGATAATAGTTACATTGACCTAATCTAGATCTCATGCTAGAAGGGTTAAGAATCTAAATATTTTGTGAGGAATTTGATCTCTATGAGATATACTATGTGATCTCATGTTTCTATGCATCTCATTTTTGGGTGGATTCAGACTTCATAACGACTTTTTAAAAAAATGTATTTCCAGGTTTCAGGACAGCCATGGTGGAAGTCCAACTTCTTCATCTCACAACCTATTCTGTTTGGGACATGGGATGGTGTTTTCACGTCATGTCTTATCAACATTCTCAGTGTAGTCATTTTCCTTCGTATGGGCTGGATCGTGGTGAGTTGTTAGTTTTATCATGTCATGGGTTCATTCTTGCCATGGTCATATTGTAAATGACGTGAGAGATCACCTTTACATACAAGTAAAATTGGTACCTGGCTATAGTAAGTAAAAGAATGCTGGTAAGTAAATGCCTGTACATATCAGTGATATCATTAGCAGTGATTTCGTGTGCCGTGCGAAATCTCTGAAGGAGGCCGAGCCAGGCCGAAAAGGCCACACCGGGCAGACCAATTATCTTTTCATAATGCAGATTTACTGTCCAGTCAGCACGAATTTGGGTCTCTTGGCAGTACGGTTTGACCAGTAAATTAAGAAGGTTAGAGTATGAAATGGTGAGTTTCATCCTGCTTTTATTCATTGAACATTCCACAGCCCCCTCTTTTTTTTCTTTTTTTTTTCAATTTTGTCTTCATTTTGCAAACATCCCAATCTACTTTTGCGGATTTTGTTGACTTGCTAGTCCAGCTGCAATGGCGGATCTGTGGGTGTGGAAAGGGGAAGGGGTGGGGGCTACCCGGCAGGGGCATCCCATCGTTCATGGAAGCGGTCATGTTTACCCTATTTTAGAAATCGTTTAGTCAGTCTTGGGGTACTGCTATTTTACTGTAAAACAGGTTCTATGGGGCTATTTTGAAGGGTCATATATACAATTCGTGAGGATTATATTTACGTGCTGTGAGCCCCTTATTAGCAAAGCTTAAAGATTGCTATGTAGTCTTTTGGTTCCTTGTAAGCAAAGCTTGAAGATTGCAAAGTTTGTCTTTCAAGAGTTACTGATGCTCACTCTTGTGTGCTTGACAAGCTGAGAAACCTATTCATGTTTAGTAGGGTGAGCATATCACAGAATACATGCACAAATGGTTTTTATGTGATGCAAGAAACAGGTTCATGTCAAGTGTTGTGGGCCTTAATTTTGCAAGGCATAGGACTGTGTTAAGCAGATTATTAAATTAAGCATATTCTCATATTATGTAGCAGTGAAATTTTCTAGAAACATGCTAGGGAAGTTCAAGCTTTATAGTGTCAGCCTAGTCTGAAATACAAGACTGTGATCTTTTGTTTTAGAACACCATTATTATTATTAGCATTGATAACGACTGTGCGCTTTTTGGGTAATGTGAAAGACACATGTTTATCGTGAGTGATGTGAGTCATCCAGTACATCTGCCACTTACGGAAATAAACTGTGTATGGACTGCCAAATTAGGTCCAGTTCACTCTTTGGCATCTTTAAATGAAATTTGATGTTCTCTATTTTACCACCTGGATTGTTCTCATTTGCCTTTTTTTTGTTTCCAAGATACTCAGTCATATGTGTTCTTTATTACTTGATAAAATGAAGTGCAGTGTGTAAGCTTTGTGCATGTCTTGTGAAAGTGTGGTTTTGGCTGATATGATTATTTTCCATAAAACAAAGGCTATATGAAAGATGTTTTCTGAGCTAAGAATAAAACTTACTAAAGTGCCATCTGATATAATGAATGCATGTATTTATTCCCCAGGGCAATGCCGGAATAGGCCTAGCCGTCCTCACTGTATTCTTCTCCATCTCCATCGTTCTCATCGTGTCCCTTAGCGCCATTGGTGTCTGCGAGAGATGCAAGGTGGAGAGTGGCGGAGTCTACTTCCTCATATCCCATATCCTTGGAGGCAGGATAGGTGGCAGTATAGGTATCATCTACTGTTTTGCTCAGGTGAGGGACTACCGTGATTGGTCCATCATATAGCCAACGTCTTCTGACAGAAAGGCTTATTATCTTTGTCAAAATGCTTTTGAGGAAATTGAGTGGTTCTGTTTGAAATAGCTTTTTGCTTCAGCAAATTTCTTGTTTAATTTCTGTAAATGCAGTGAGGGTCTTTGAGGTTTCCCAACAATATTTTGTTTGGAGATGAGTATTGACACATATATCTTGAACATGCAAAGAAGTAATTCTGGCAGGAAAAGGAACATATATTTTTAGATATGGGGTCAGTCGTAATCAGGTGCAAACTAGACCTATCTTGTGGTACATTCCAGCTGCACAATTAAATGGCAAACTTATAGAGGGTTCACTGTCAGAACAGCACTGCTCTGGTCTCAGCACAATTTTAGTCTTAGATATAGCTTGTGTGGACTGGGCACGAGAGACTGCTTTACAGGAGAGATGTGTAATTTAGAGCTTAAATTTGTGTAAATATTAATACAGTATTTTACAGCGTCCACTGTGTCTATATCAAATCATCTTTAAGATATAGTAAGTTTAGAAGATAAAGAATGGAACATGAGGTTAAGAGCATGAAGATTTTCGTCAACTGCATCTGTTTTCAACCTACGACCACGCCTATCACAGTGAATAGGCCAACATGCTTTGCAAAATCAGAAAAGACTTTGCAGTAATTCATCTTTCTGAAAGGCTTAAAATGCTTTATACATGGCAAAACTAGGCCAGCTGACGCCTATATTTTATTGACTTCAAAGCTCTGTTTACCAGTAACTATGCGCATTTCTTGGTCATTCATGCTTTCGAGCCTTACTCTCAGGATATGGCAGATACAGGATTGTTTGTCTTAGCTGGCTGATTCAGAAAGGTACATCAAGACAAAGACCCTGAAAAGTGACAATTATAATGAATACCATGCTGCCACTGACAGCTCTCTCTATGCTGATAACATAATTTCTCTTTCTCTCAGGCTGTCAGTTGCTCCCTTAGTGTCATGGGCTTTGGTGAGTCCATTGTGAATTTGATCAGTCAGGACAATTCTGGGATAGCTGATGAGCTGGGCAGGACTTGGATAGCCAGAGGAATAGCCTTTGGAGTGGTACTGTTACTGCTAGGTAAGTGACAGTGATGTACAGCAAGCCCTGCAGTGCAGGCTAAATTTCCAGTATGATTTCTTGCATAAGTAAACACTTAAGAACATTTTTTTAAAAGGATATCATGTTGTTTGAGAGATCAAGTTCCATGTTGACATGTTATGCACCAGTATTTTGCCACCATAATTGAATTCCTGAGGTACACATCACACTGTTTTGCTTGCCATAAAATTGTTTCCTCTGCATTTTCTCAGAAGTATGGAAAATGACTTTGGCCATTTTTGTTGCACCATGACAGTGTGATGCTATTATACATGTACAATGTCTAGTTATTAAAAACCCTCCCTGATATTTCAGGAAAATAGGTTTAAATGGTTAAGATCTGAAGAAATCATATAAATTTCTGATGAAATGTTAATGACCCATGCTACATGATCACCCATCCTGTAACATTTCACTGTAAGGAAAAAAGATCTTACTACTCGTATTTGACTCCATCAAGCAACATTGTTAAACTATATACTTTTGTTTTCCAGGTGTGAATATATCAGGTGTGAAATGGGTGATACGACTGCAGCTAATTCTACTCTTAGTCCTCTTCCTCTCAATCATGGATTTATTGGTTGGCTCTTTTGTGCACACACAGCCCGGTATGTTTTGCTTTGGCATTTCACATACTAAAATAGTAGAAATCATGAGATGATTTACCTCTCTTGTACTGATTCTACAGCAAGTTTATGAGGGTATTATCCAGTTGTACTAATTGTCCAATAATTCTTTGATTCGAAGACTACCATGACAGAGACAACTGCATATACATACACAAAATTCCAGCTTTCCAGCATGAAAAATGGAAAATGGAAAATGTTTTATTTTTGTGTGTCTCCTGAAAAGAGCACTTTTCATGGCATGTACCACAATTTAGTAGGTTTTATGTCTAAGGAAGATAAATCTAGCTGTGCTGTGCAGACTGCAGATAAGCATTTCCATGTGTTTTTAGGACCTCTGTTTAATCCTCCTACTTGCCAAAAACACAATGATCTGGTCCACTTCAGTTTGTTGATACTTCTATTGATATAACTCCCAGAGGCATGCCGCTCTCTCTGACACTATCAGTTTAGTAGTACATATAAATGTCTTGTTTCTTATTTTGACCTCCTGTTCATCAAGAAACACTACTTCAGAAATTCTCAAGTGATTGCTATCTGAATATAGGCCAATAGTATTTGTATGTAACCAGATAAAAATTATGAAAATAAAGGCAAAAATATTGATGTTCATATGACATAAACATGTATTTTTTCCTTTTTCAGAGGATGGTGTGACAGGCTACAATGATATCAATTTTGTCAATAACTCTGGGCCGTTCTACAAAGATGGAGAGAACTTTTTCACCATCTTTGGACTTTTCTTTGCAACAGTCACTGGAATCTTGGCTGGTATTAACATGAGTGGTGATCTCCGTGACCCATTTCACAACATCCCTCAGGGAACATTGGCTGCTCTTGGAGTGGGGTAAGTTTGTATGGGTGGATTTTCCAGGAATGTTAACGAGTTAATGAAAAGGGTAATCTTATGCAAATATGTAAGAGAATTGATTTATCTGTGGTGAGTTTAGAAACTGGCAGCTGTAAGCCTCAGTGAGCATCTAAAAACAGTCTTGAATTGAATCTCGGATAAGTTGATCCCAGTACATGCGTGCCTTAAGATTCTTCTTCTCTCCTTTCAGTTTAGTATTAGATCTACCTCTTATGCATATTTGACACATCATTCGTCAGAAAGATAATGCAAACCAAAAACAAGTTTGAGGCTGCATAATTTAAATATCGATTGAGACTGCGCACTAAACATCCATGAGAGAGTTTGAACAAGATATCTTGAATATTAGTTGCAAAGATATGTAAGCAAAAGAGGGGTGAAAAGTTGTACACAGTGAGCAAATTATACAAAAAATTGGCTTATCTTGATGTTTAGAGAAGACAAGTCCTTTGATTTTTTCTTAAAATAGCTTGAGGGAGAATATTTTTTTTTTGTGTGTGTGAAATCATGGATGCCATTTTCCCAACAATTCTTGAATGTGCAAAATTTCTGAATTCAAAAGGCTAGATTCAGTAAAGCTTCCTGAAGGTTATTTGAAGTATCCTATGAAATAAGTATAGATATTGTTTTACTTATTTCTCATACAGGTAACATTGATTTTCTGGTCAGAAGCTTGTACCCTAAGCAAATTTCAGGATTGGGGATGTTGAGCTATAAATGTTATGATTTACAGGTCTATGTGAGTTGCTCTCACGTGTGAAGCACACATATATTTTGCACATGTTATGACTTCAAAATATGGCACCCTTTAACACATTATTTTAATACGGTGCACCAAATTGTATAAATCACAACATTTTTACCTTAATCAGAATACAGTGTTCAGTTTGAATATTTTGTAAACATTGCTAGCTAAAGACATCTCCAATTCAATAACAGTTCTATTTTATGCTCATAACGAATTGTGATTAAAGAGAGGCTACAGAACACAATTCTACAGTAACCTTACAGTTGACTCCACTCAGTTGCATTTGGATAATCGCAACTTTCACTTAATCACAATATTTTCCGCATAACAAAATGTAAATATTTCTACATAAAATTCACTGGATAATCGCAGCTTCTTTTAATCTTGACTTTTTCAATGCCCCCAAAGAGTTGCAATTAAGCAGAGTTGACTGTATCATGGTTACGTTTCTGCTCCACCAGGACATTCCTGTACATTGCTTTAATACTGGTGCTGGGAGCAACATGTATGAGGGACTATCTACTAGATGATTACATGATAGCAGAAAAGGTAAGTTGATTCAGTATTATTGTCATCATGGACCCTTTGTCTTGTAGCCAGTCAGAATAAGTCTTAAGTGGGTTTTTGGCTAAATGAAGGTATGACAAGAAAGCTTAAGATATGTACTGTCACTAGATGAAAACAAAGTTTTGTCAGTATTAGTCTGGCTCAAAATACATGTGTTTGAAGTGACATGGAGTCACCCATGCAATGGGAAAAAATAGATAGATAAAAGTCCTATGTTTTTTCATTTCATTTTACTATACAGTACGTACATCCTCAAACTGAAACCAAGGAAAAATGTTTGTTTTATAACCCTGAATGTATTGCCATCCATTTTCCAGGTTTCTATAGTAGGTGTGTTGTGGCTAGCAGGACTCTACCTCTCCTCCGTCTCTTCATGTATGGGCAGTTTATATGGGCCTCCCAGAATTCTACAGTCAATTGCCAATGAAAATGTCATACCAATCATCAAAGTTTTGGGCCACGGAGTAAGTTTTTTGAATGACCACTTTTTGTATTCTGATCTTGGGATTTACAAGATATTTGTTTCTCTTTTGACTCACCACAGATTGCCAGTGTTCAAATGCGACATGGAATTATCATGCTAAAACTTAACAATTCCCAAAATAGTCTGTGACCCAGATTATGAGATCTGGACTGGCTTAAGTGATGCACAAGACTTCTTATTACATTATTAGTGCTCCGCCTAATACCTAGGAGATGATGTAATAGCACACTGTTAGAGCTCATGGGGTGTGCGAGGAGATCATGACACTGAACTACAGTATGCTTTTAAATATATTTTACAGACATCCCTCCTCCAACCCCAAACTTGTTTATAGTTCACATCGTTTATGCATTGAGGGTAGCACGATTGACCTTGCAACCCGGACAGAGTTTCAGAGAAGTCCAAGCTGAAACTGGAAAAAAAAATTCACTTTGGTATACAAGTGAGAGGAAATAATTTTGTAAATTTAAATTTTATGTCTTCTTTATTTTCTTGACTTTTTCCTAGTTCTGTTTTAGACATCAAAGCCCTAAAGTTTCATGACACTGAATTCATATTATCATTTCATTTATAAGCTTATAATTCCATCCTTTACAGCGAGGTCCAAACAAAGTCCCAGTGTTTGCTCTAATAGTCATCACTCTGATTGTCCTCCTCTTCATATGTGTGGGTGACGTCAACTCGTTGGCACCTGTCGTCACAACAGCCTTCATGTTGACATATGCTGGCATGAACTATTCATACTTTGTCCTAGCTATGAGCTATGACAAGAGAAGACTCAGGGAAGACAGATTCCTGATAAATGGAGGAGGTGGGGATGAACGTCGGCACAGTGCTGGCAGTAATGCATCAAATGGATATGTGCCCACAGGTAAGTAGTTGGCGCCTCTTTACATCTGGCCCAGGTATAGTTGAACGTAATTTGGCAGATACCTCTGTATCACAGTCATTTCTTTAAGATCATAAATTTTTAAGAATGACCATTCATATTGATGTCATCTTTAATCTCCATTCTGCAACCAGCCTCTTTCAAATGTTTCCTCCTTTTTTACTGTCCCAAACATAAAAGGGAAAAATAATGCAGTGTAAGACCATGACCACTTGGCTGAAGTTGATCTTAAATTTTGTAAGGGCCATGGAAGATTTTTGCAGAAGACCATAGGATCAAAAAATATGTTTGTTAGTTTGAATATAGCCTACAGGATGTTTTTTTTCAACATGCTGTCAAGGCCCTAGCCTGTGATCAAGACAGAGGAAGTTTATCTTTTCTTTTTAATTTTGACCCAACTTATCAAACTGTGTAAGAAAACCAGCTGTCTAAGATGGCCACTTTTATAAGGAAAGAACAGGGATTCCTACAAACAGGTTTGGTTTTTTACTCAAGTATATTGGCTTACTTCACCAGGGATCATTTGAGTAGGATATTAAACTAATCAACTTTAATATATTATTATGAGCAGGGCAAGAAGATCTATGCCTCTCAATCATATTAGATCTAGTATATATGGTATAATCTATACATACAGTATTAGGTTTAGGACATTCCAGAATTAATAAAATGGAATATGTTTAAAATGACTGCATACCAAAATACAAACCATTAATACAGTCGACTCCGCTTAATCGCCCATCCTCGGGATCACGGAAAAAGTGGTCGATTAAGCGGAGCGGCGATTAAGCGGAGGAAGTAATTTCGGCCATATTTTTGGTAAGAAGATTAAATTTCTTTGATGTCGTGGTTTGATATCGTGCATTGACACCTTCTTGTCGCCAGACTCAAGACAAACTCGAGTTTAACGGTGTTGTAGCGCACAAAATGTTTGATCTCCGCGGTCTCTCTCATTGGCCACCTTGCAATAACTCAGCAGACAATAAGGAGTAGGATGGCATGGTCAGGGTAGACCGTTCATCCACATGACACGTTCTCTGATCTAACCGAAATCCACCAGACAGGCGCAATCAAGGCGTGGGGGGAGGAGACTATTACCACGGCTTTCGGTGCAGTAGCATATCGGACGGGCAAAGGCGGTGATGCGTAGCGTGAGACGAAGGGGGACAAGGAGAGGGGGAGGTGGACAGGAAAGGCTTATCACACCTATTTCGGGGTGGCAGCTGTCACTCAGTCAACCGGTCTGCCATCCATTGCGCAGTTAAACCGTCTGTGTACATCGTTTGTTTGTCAACTGTAACCCTTCAACCGCTGATCTTTGAATTCATGGGCGCTGAAGAGTGGTCAATTATCCGGAGTGAGAGGCGATTATCCAGTGACTTTTATAGAGAAAAAATTCGGTTCCCTAAGAAACGAGGCGATTAAGCGAAAAAGGGGATTAAGCGGAGGGCGATTAAGCGAGTCGACTGTATTTTTTTCTGTGCATTTTGGGAACTATCCGCTTTCGCTTACATTGATGGGTTTGCCCCAAGAAAGAGCATGATATTAGAATTAACATTCTCTTTCACGGACATAGTAAATACATATTGTTGGAAACTTATGACATTG
The DNA here is from genome assembly GCA_033807755.1 of Ellobium chinense. NCBI lineage: Eukaryota > Metazoa > Mollusca > Gastropoda > Ellobiida > Ellobiidae > Ellobium > Ellobium chinense. The sequence continues at coordinate 423,921 of JAWQUT010000518.1, read as the reverse complement.
ATAACAAAGTTATTTAAAGAAGGAAGCAATAGAAGATCTTCAGAGGAAGATACCCCCTTCTAGCAAGTGTTTTGGCCCTACGACTTTTTTCATAAGCACAGCAAATACGTTTAGTGGAAAACTATGCAGTGAAATGTTCCTTAATTTCTTTTCCCCTCAGGCAAACCTGTTGATGTAACACTCCACAAGGACTCCTTTGAGAAATTTGCCGGCGACCTGGACAAACTTTTCCCCGAGCGCTTGACCCACAGAGGTCAGAGGTTAGCTACCCAGCCCCAGACAGCAGGAGGAGGAGGCAACAGTGGTGCCACCACTCCAGAAGCAGACTTCGATGCCACTAAAGGGAAAATGGAACAGGAGGATGGGGCTAATGGTAACAGGGAGGATTTGACTGATACTGCTCAGTTATTAGGTGAGAATGTATTTGCAGACTATGGCATCCCAGCAAAATTCTGTAACTAACAATTTTGAGATTTTACAAGCATAAAACACTTTTCATTTCACAATGCAAAACCTCATATGTGTCAGAGTATGTGCTGCCACAAAACTCTTCAACAAATAACACACGGTTTTAATATTTTATTTCACTATATGGGGAATAAAACTACATGTAATCATGCCCCTGAAAAGAGATAATAAAAAAAAAGAATGCAGAAACAGAATTATTGTGCTAAGGCTTTGACATTTAGTGTGGGGTAAAGCATACCATACAGAGGGCAGTCCTGCAGACCTTATTAATGGTATAAATTGAATGTTAAATACATCTGCACATGGGGTCAAACTCTTGAAATTAGGTTGTTGGAAAGTGTTATTTATATTGTTTTAGACAGTAGACAATACAGTCTGGACTTTAGAATAAGGGGAAATTTAAATTGTTTAGCCATTGTAGTGTTAATGAGCCACTGCTCTGTGTATCTTCTTTATACTGGGTGACCAAAAGAAATTTTACTTAATTCAAAGTAAACAAAAAAAAAATCGAAGATCTGAATGGGATTAAATTTTAAGCTCCTAATGAAGTGGCCATTTCATTCAAACTGATTTTTATTTTCCCCAAAATTGCCAGGTGTGAAGAGGACACCCAACACTGAGATCACCAAACAGCCACGGTCTTGGTACTCTGTGCTCTGCAACAGGTGGCTGTCACTGTTTGGGGTGAGTTATTACTGTGGTCTTACCAGGGCATACCCAACCATTGGTTCAGGTTCAATGGATGTAAAATATGGGGTACCAAGATATTGTAGATCGTAGAGTATCTTTCAAAGTCATGCATTTTGATGTTATGCATATCCACCTTTCAGATGTAGCCATCACAAGATAATTAACCTTTTCATATCACACTGGCCACTGTTGCCTTTCTACTGAATATTTTTACTCATCAGTGTTCCTTGTTTAGGTTAAGATCTGAAAATGATTATTAATAATTTCTTGCTTTCTTCATTTTTTTTTCTTTCTCTTACTACTGTCAAAATTTTTGAAAACTTATATTGCATATGCTATAGACCAGAACCTGCATAATATGTGCTTTGTACTTGAATATTTTTTTTGTATGGCATTACAGGCAGCAGTGTGTTTAGTCCTCATGTTCACAATCCAGTGGCTGTTTGCTCTCATAGAGTTGGTCGCATTCTTCCTCATCTACTTCTACATTGGCAGAGCCAGTCCAGGGTATTTCCCAGGTAAAAGCACAAGCTAGAGATCCAAATTCTCATAACAAACAAGCCAGTGGCTCTGAGTTGGTTGTTGACATTTATCTTCCTCTGCCGTATGAAAACATTTTCGTTTGCTTATCAGCACAAGGCTAATTTCTCATTGGGTGAACAGGGTTGCCATGGCAAAGCTTTGTAGTTGTAGTGTGTAAATTTAATTGTTTTGCATGGTAAGACACTAGACTTGCAATTGACCTGGTTGCAGAAAAAGGAAACAGAATGATACCAGCCAAAGCTGATATGCGCAAAAAGTGGAAGAACTGAAAGTCAGTAGTAGACAATCATATTCACCCAAAATAATACAAAAGCCAAAAACTTACAGAAAGTGTATACAGTATTCGCATCTGGCAAAATTTTTGACACTATGACTAACATGCAGGTCATTGTGCAAACCTGAAATTGTTTTGTCATGCTTTCTATTTGCTCCTTAATTAAAATGTGCAATTTTTGTTTCACTTAATCTTTGATTTTTAAACACCTCTGACATTCTGCTATCCCTGTAAATGGCTCAGGTATGACAGAAGATGTATATTTGAGAAAATCTAATGCTGTCCTTAATTATTTTCCCTTTCACAGGCATTACAGAGTTCAACTTTTATGAGTGGCTCAAAGAATTGCTTCATAGATGCAGGTAGGGATATGCTCCATTGTAACGCATAATTATCCAGCACAACTTTGAATTTGTTTAGCATGATAAACTTTCCTGAAATTTCATGGGAATAGCATGATACTGTGCCAGATATTGCAAGATTTCATCACCAATTTGTACTGAAGCTGCACTTTCTTGTGCATTTCTTCCCATCAGATGGTCAAAGAAATTTTGCTCTTTGTGTATTACTGATGATACAGTGGAAAGTTTAGAACTTGTTTTTACAGTAGGCAAAATAATGCATATAATTCTTGAGCTGTGTGATCAGTCTGTAAATATAGGATCAACATGACAATATAAAATATGCAAGATANGGTGGAGGAGGAGGAGTTACACTTCCTGGACTCAGATGGACGCTTTCTTATTTCAGATATTAGAAGTTTGTCAATCAGTTTTCTTTACCCTAATGTTAGAATGTGTCAAAATAAGTTCGTGATCTGATGTGTTTTATTTGTGGAAAAACAGCACTCCAGTATGTAATGTGCAATTCACTGCAATTGAGTTCTGGTTAGTGAAGTGTCCCTTCATGCTTCTCCTCTACTTTTATACCCCTGACAGGTCTTTAAACATTGGAGAAAACATCATTTTGTTTTGTTCATGTGCCTTGCCAAAGCTGGGACACTCCAAATCATCTGGATGACAAGCTTATGAACTTCTGCAGGCAACTTTGGTAAGGTACATGAACAAAACAAAATGCTGTTTTCTCCAATGCTTAAAGGCCTGTCACGGGTATAAAAGTAAAGGAGAGGCATGATGGGACACTTCGCTAACTAGAATTCAATTGCACTTTACATACTGGAGTTCTGGTTTTCCTGAGATCTTCCTTGACTTAGATAGACACTTTCATATTTCAAATATTAGATGTTTGTTACTCAGTATTCTTTACCTTAATGTTAGAGTGAGAATAAACTAGTGATCTGTAGTGTTTTATTTGTGGAAAAACAGCACTCCAATATGTAATGTGCGATTGGATTCTAGTCAGTGAAATATCTCTTCATGCCTCTCCTCAGCTTTTATGCCCTTGACAGGCCATTAAGCTTTGGAGAAAACAGCATTTTGTTTTGTTCATGTACCTTGCCAAAGCTACTTGAAAGGTTCAGAAGCTTGTCATCCAGATGATTTGGAGTGTCCCATCAGTTACTTCTTTATTTTATCAAGTATTTTATTTCTTACTTTTGATTTTTGTTTCCAGGAGTGGCCATGCTCCAACAGAGCATATTGTTGTGGCTCCTAAAACCCCAGCAGTGGAAACTCTGGCAGCCCAGCTCACTGAAGATGGTGCAGACTATGCCAGCAGAGGGCGCTACCATCAGTCAGAAGTTATGCAGGGAGAGAACTTTGATGACTATGACAGTGAATAGAGGACCACAGCAATTGATAGGAATTTATAGTTGTCCATTTTTGATGTTGATGTAACTAAGGTTCAAATTCTTTGTGCTATGTAGCTTACCAGGGTTGGTTGATATTTTGTGGAGGAGGCATATATGCTAACATCTAGGGTAGAACTCACTAAAAAAAAATGGAGTCACTAGATTTCTTTTCCCACTTTGTCAGGCTCTTAATTTATTGAGTGAGTGAGAAGGGTTCATAAATCTAACACTTTTAAGAAATAGATTTTATATCTTTCAGTGGTATACAGCAAGGTAAATGGCATTAAGTACATGTAGTTGCTTTTGTGCTGAAATTTAGTTCTCCAGGAAAAGACATACGGGCAGTAGAGAGATTTATTCATTCCATAGATTTTCAGTTGAGACAGAACATGCCACTTACAGTAACACTGCCATTTTATAAAAATACACCATATGCACTAAATTTAATAAGATTCATGTTTTGGCAACTTCTTACAGAGCTTGATTTTCATTATCGTTCTAGCTTAACAGCAACCACAAATTCTGCTTGATTATACGATTTTTTGCATTAAAGAATACTGTATGTTCTGCATCAAGAGTAACTGGATAATTGCAGTTCCATTTAATTGTTGAGTAAGTGCTGTCAGTTATACCACAAATAGCCCAGCCATTTCCTACACTGTCACTTATTGGGAACCTTTTACTTCTCTTGTGACAGAGTGCAGGAGTTTTGCTTTAAGCTAGACACTTCAGACGCAATTCAGTTATGACTGACATAGAAGCAGACCCATGTATCTTCATACAGAGTGATATTTTACATCCTCACCTACCACATGTTAGTCATGATCTGTTGACAGAGGGCTGAATGGGTATTCTCAGCTAATCTGTTCGATCATATGCTTATTTTATATTAACATACTGACTCGCACTGCTTTGTTTTTACTTGTGTAAAACTTAAGTAACAATGTTACAAAGATGTTGATCTAATGGGCTCTAGTCTTAAGTTCTTGCATTTTGTTAAAACTGACTTGCTTGATTGAGATTCTTCATTGTCATGTTTAAAAATCAATTTTTGATTAATATCCTTAATTTCTGTCCTTTGAGTTTGTGCATGTGACTTAAATTATTATTATTATTTTAAAGTTTTCCCTGTAAACAAATTATATTACTGTGTTTTTAATTATATATCTATGACTTAAATGCTTACCCAGGGGTATAAAGAAGAGGAGAAGCATAACTGGACTCTTCATTCATTTGAATTTAGTCGTACGCTTCACACTGTAGTGCTGTTTTTCTGAATTCACAAGACACGTATTTCAAGCTGCAAAGAAATTTCAGATGTTTAGTTTACTGTCCCTCCGACAGGGTTGGGCACGTTCACGGAAAATCGGGAACTGCGTTCCGTTCTCCGTTCAGTGCCAAAATAGGGAACTGCGTTCCGTTCCCCGTTCAGCCGAGACTTTCAAATTCCGTTCCGTTCACCCGTTCCACGTCTGAGGAACTTAGTTCCG
>JAWQUT010000518.1:398265-411945 GCA_033807755.1 Ellobium chinense | reverse complement strand
GGAACAGATTTTGTTTGATCTGCCATGAAGTAACAAGTTCATTGCGATTTTATCAGTTAAGTTTCTGCCATAGTGTGATGATCTCCCTGTTCATTTAAGTTTTTAATTTGATGTATTATCCAATGGAGGTATCTGTGATAAAATCAGCACTTTGGTTTTCAATGAGTGTATCTTGTCCTCTGTGATCGGTCCATGTATTTGTTAATGAGGCATTATGTAACCTAAATAATGAACTCCACATTGAATGTTTCATATGATCTAATGCTGTTTTATCTACAAAATTATGCTGGACGCAAGCTCACTAGTGAAACATTACTGAGGTTGTCAAGAGATGGGGCTGAAACTACTGAAAGCAAAGAGTCTAGAGAGATGAAAGAAAGAGAAAGCTACATGTACACAAGAGTTTGCAGTAGAATACTGTGATACAGAACAGGCTCCTAGAGAAAGTATATACACCATTAGGACTTTGTCGGACTCAAGCAGTTGGACAAACAAGTTCCACATTTTCATAAGTGTTCTACTGACTGTAGAATACATTGACTAAGACCTATCGAAATCACAAGCTATTGGATTTGATTACTGTATGTCCTTCTTAATAACAATGTCTGAGCTCTGTGAAGTTTCGTGTATGGCCATTGTGTGTACAATTATAATTAATTGCAAACTACATATTGTTCTGATGGCTGTTTATACATGTAATGTGAATGTGCATAGTTAATGAACAGTGAGCTATACTGGATGATCAGAATGTTGAATGTTCTAATCCAACTCTGAATGATGATGTGCCAATTTATCTTTTGACAAAACTTGTCCTAGAACAGAACCAATTCTATTTCCGAACATTTAACAAATGTTTTGTAAGAGACATGAATCACATGCAATCTTTATATCATTAGAGGAGACAATTCCTTATAAAACTGTCACCTCCCTGTGTATATGAGCCCTGTCACCAGAGCCAGCCTAAATTTTGCACCCTCTGAAGTAATGTTGCCTTTTGCCTAACTTTAGGCTTAGAATTTTTAAGGCAGTTTTGTAAAAACAGTGATTTCCATGTTACAATGAAAGTCTGATATCCAGGCTAGCCCCTTGTTTAGTAGATTCATACATAGTCAACAAATGTCTAAACCAGCCATCTGGTGGTCAAGGCCTTGATGTTGTTTTGTGAAACATTTGTGACTTGTGATGTAAAACATTTTGTCCATGGTGTCTGTGACCACTTGTGAATAACTATTGTTGTGAGAAATGGTTATCAAATATACTAATAAAGATTCTATCTAAAAGTAAAAAAAATGCTGATATGCATTTGTGTTGCTATGATACTGAACAAAAGGACAATAGGTTTAATGTTACAAGATCTTACTTTCTGCATTTCCACTATCGCCTAGGTGAGCATGCATAATCATATATGGTCGTCCATGTCAATCTCACTTTTCAGAAGTGAAAAAAAGTATGTGGACCTTTCATATACTAAAGGACTCTGCTCATAAGTAGTAAATCAGCAGTGTGGAATAAGGACTAACTAATAATATCGGGATTGCAGTTAGTATGAATGTTGTTCAAACAAAAGCAACTACAGTTGAATATTGATAATAAGTATGCCCTTGATCTGATGCAGAGATGAAGTGTATAACATATATATTACTGAGGGGTGCTTAATGAAGTTCTCCCCCCAATGAATCTGCATATGAAAATTATCCTTAGTTATAAGGTGGACTTATTAACTGTGTTCTTAATATCCAAGTTCCACTGTATTATTGCTTTGAAACTTTCTCAGAAGGTAACAGTTCAGACATTACACCACCAACAACAAAACTTCCAAGAAAACCCTTAGCAAAGAAAATAGGTAGAGATGGAGGAGCAATAGAAGAGGGAACGTTAAGTTTATAAAACAAAAATTGAAAGCAAACGCAATGTTACATGGACATAATTTAATCATTCCATCAAAGTCTAACAACACTGTTAGCATCTGTCCAGCGACTGTCTTGTCCACCCTATTGAGTTAGATCATCTGTTTCACAAGGGCATCAATTCTGGTGTCCCTGAAGCCAAAATCACCACCGTCATTGTAGTGGTTGTACTTTCGGCGCCAGCCACCCAGTGGTGAGGACAACTTGAAGGGCCATAGGAAGTTGGATGCGTACTTGAAGTTTGGACCCACTGTGAAGATCTCATGGATCAAGTCTTCCATACAGATGACGTTCTTGCTGCCTGCAAAAGGAATAAATAAAACAAAAGATAATAAGCATCAGATGATGTATCAAGGGTATTGTTTTGCCAATATCGCTCACATAGCTCAAGAGTAAACAGTGATAGACCAAGTGACAAGTCTCTTGATGCCCTAATACTTCACTTGTTGTTACTTCAAGGTCTCTATCGGAAGTTTCAGACCAGCTGGAAGTAAACACAAACAGAAGGAATGAGCATATCACGCCGCATATGGATCTATTTCCAGGGTTGCCAGCAGCTGACCAACAATCTGAAAATTTTGCGACGGCCCGATATCCTCACGAATTTATGTTATCATATATGCCCACTTTCCCCTTGTATTTGAAGTATTTCTTATTTAATTTATCGGACGGCTCTCAATTATCGGAAAAGCGGCAATCTCCAATAGGAAAAAAATATCGGATTTCCGATAATTATCGGCAAAACGGCAATCCTGTATTTCCTGTTCTTATCACTCTTAAATGGTCAAAGCCCTTTAAGTGTGAGTAAGGCAGTGGGAGTTGTTGGCTGACCGGAACCCCAGTTGGTCAGTAATGTTGAGCCAAAAACTTTCCAACTGTCAAAAAAGCCAGAAACTTGGCATCAATCAATAATGAATTCTGCCATTTCAGAAAAATGGATGACTTACACATCTGGTCAAACTCCTTCATAACTATGTAAATGATGAGCCTCTTGGCTCATAAATCTTCATGTCTTGGTTTATTTAAACATCACAAGGAGTGTCAGCGACCTCATCATATTTGGCCTATGAAACAGCAACTCTGTAGGTCCATGTGAATTATGCAAAAGGAAAGAATTGTCTCCACCAGAATAACAACCAAAACGCAAAATCTCCGTTGAGGCCGGAATAGTGATGGACATTACTGTGGCAAGATGAAAAATTGAACTAGGCCACTAACAGGCCTAGCACAGAGTGTTACTTGCCATGGACAATATGAAACATAAATTCAGCAACATGTTTAGTAACATCTGCCAGCTTCAAACACCTTCTGTGACAGGTCCAGGATTTGAAGAGAATGAACATATATCCAATGCAGTCCACTTGAACATTCTACTATGATGATTATAAGGCCTACGAGTGGCAACCTGAATGGTTGTCCACCAGATCAACAGTTTCAAGTTAACAAATTATATTTTTCTCCTAAATTTTGGTTCAATAATCGTAATTTAGAAGCAATATGTCATTTTGTTAAATAGTGCCTGCAAAGATATGAATTGTCCAATAAATTAAAAATGTAAGACAGAATTTTTTTTTTGATTTCTTGGATAGTTGTTTTTAAAATAATTTTTTTAAAAAATATTTTAAAAAATAACATAAGATATCGAAAAAGATCCATGACATTCTCAAAACAGGGGCTTGGGAGAGTTGTTATGCAAAATGGACCAGAAAAAAGTCAGATCGAAGGGATAGAGTGACGAAAACTGTGATTTTGAGATAACTGACGATAAAGATTACCCGACAGATACATTTGAGAAAGGGCGATCATTTCCATTTGCATCAAAATAAACTTTTTTTGAGACAGATATCATGAAAAAAAATTCAGGATTCGATAAAGGACATGTCGCTGTTTAAGAAACTGCCTTAAATTCATTTTACACACTTTTACTCCTACAGGGTGCCACACTTGCCCTTAACAGGCCTTTGGTTTAGCTGACCTTCACAGTTTACACACAAGGAAAAGCTATGTTTATCAGCCACATGCCAGTCCATCCAAAAATTTTATTTCATTTTACTAAGTACAACCATGTGACCCCAGATTTAATCAGAGACATGAAAGTTCTTATCAAATGCCATGTTTCAGCCCATACGGTGGATATATCCATTGCATCTCAACTTACCCAACTCTTTCTCAATGATGGCATTGTCAGTCAGAGGGAGTCTTTGGTGGTTCACCTTGCCATAGCCTCTCTTGTAGATCAATTCTCTGACAGTTTTCAAATTGGGCACCCTGTTAAAGAAAATAATAGTCAGATGATGACAAAGGGAGTCTTGGCATGTAAACTCTATTCTCATAAAAGGATTTTTTTTTTAAAAACCAAGCTCTGAAATGTGGCAAGTGCTAGAAAATGTGATCAGTTATCATTCAATAATATTGTAGCAATCGATTGCACCAGCAGCAAAAAACAGTGCCATCACAATGAATAATATGTCAGTCCACTTTTTCTCCACAAAGAAATTTAAGATCACCAACTATTGTACTTGCCAACATCTGCATGTTCTGCACCTGACTTGCAAGAACTTAATGTCGTCACAGTCATAACACTATTGCCGTTACTAAGTCATTTTTTTGCAGTTTTGAGAAAACAAAAAAAAAAAAAACTCTGCTGGTTAGTAAATTTGCAGTATGTCAAAGTGTGCTTTTGATTGGATTTAAGTGCACAAAACAAAAACTTGCTCTGTGGAGGATGCAAAACAAATAACAGGCATTTTTACCATACCAATAACTAAAAATCTGAAAAAAGATGACTTAGGCAAGTGTGTTATGACCGTGACATTATGGGTAGTGCCAAATTCAGTACCTGCATATATTAGCGAGTAAGCATTTCAACTAAATTTTTTTTCTTTCTAGAATGACATTCTCTCTTGCTGAATAAAGCTTGTTTATCATATATTCACATAATATTAAGTCTTGAAAGTTCTTGGATCTCTCTTTTCTAGGTTTATGGTTAATCATAAAGCCCCAGATGTGGACATTATTTATACAGTAGTTTCTGACCAAGCTTTTGAGAGTGTGTTTCTGGTAGTCTTGTGTTATTCACAGTAGTTTTGATAAGGAGCAAAGTTGCTGGGACTGTAGAATGGAATGTGCGAAGCAGGAATTGCATTAAGCAATGATTGTATTAAAAAGACTGATCCTGGTTCCTGGAGTTATGACATACTTTGCAATAATGATACAGAAACTATTCTGCAGATTGTAATGGATACATATATGCAGTGAGCACGACAAAGTGCCACGAAAGGGAGTAACCGTGAGTGAGGTTAAAATTTAAGTACGCTCTTTATCTACTTGTTACGTACATGACCTCTATACTTAAGATCTTTATTAATACATGTACCTGTGCTGTCCCACTGCCAAAGTCTACTGTTTTGTTTGCCCACTTACCACAGCTGTGGTCTGGGTTTCAGTAAAAAAAACCTTGTCAAACTTGTTAATGGAGTTGCACTATACCTGATAACTCTTACACAAACACAAATGAACAACTGCTCACCCCCATGCTACATAAGGCTCAGCAATCTTCAGCATGTTGAGCGTAGCCTTGTTCAACTTCACAAACACTCCATTGTTGATCTGGCGCAATCTAAAGAGTTGCAAGACTTTTCTTGGGCGTGGGTGAATCCCATTGATACTGAGAAATGAGAGCAAAATGCAAAACTTGCAATAAAATAACTTGATACAGTGTAGATGATACACATTCTTCTCTTCACTTCCCTCCTCTTGTGGGATTCACTACACTAGAATGAATGCAATGAAGTCTAAAAACAGTAAAATCCTATTTCTGAATCCTATTCAGCAGGCAGCTCAAGATGGACAATGCAACAAAAGTATGTCAGTAAGTGATAAAACAGTTCTGCTCCAGTAACTAGACATGTCTATGATTCTTTGAGGAAATTTGAGTTGCCAGCTGATTAAAATAAACACTTTGCGAATTGATCTCCCTAGGAAACTGATTTCACATTTTCCAAATTGGTCGGCTGATCAAATTGTGAATTCCACATCGGTTAGAGTGATATTCACGATTTGATCAGCCTACCAGCAATGGATTGAACGGGAACTTTTCGATGAAGTTTTTATATATTTCTGCATGTTTTGTGCTCTAAAATGTTCATACCTAGAACAAATAAGAAATTATGTCAAGTTACCACAAAAGAGCATACTAGCCATGAAATGCCACTTTCTTTTTTTCCCTTTTTTCATCTAATCTACTCCTTTCCCTGTGAACGTACCATAAAGCATCATTTTACATGCACTATCTACTCCTTTCCCTGTGAACGTACCATAAAGCATCATTTTACATGCACTATCACATCTCTGGCTTTTACAAAATTCTAAAAGAATGTTTTCCTTTCCAGTTCACCGAGTTCACATCAGGACTACCCCTTGCCTGCCAAACTGAATGGTACACTGTCTACCAACTTACCCTCTGATCCTAATCACAAATGCCAACTTGGGCTCAGCAGGGACATAGAAGTTGCCACTCTTCTTTGCTATGCGAGCAAGCCTAATCTCATCACGCTCCCTGGCTCTGTACTCTTTCACATACTTCTCAGCACGCTTGAAAATGACCTTTTTCTTGGTGGCTAATTTCTAGAAAAGAATACCATATGGATTAAAAAAAAACATTCAAACCAAAACTACAGAGTATTACGCTGTTTGAAGACCAATTCATTTCACTTGAGATTACTACTGACAAAATGGACATGCAAATACTATTATACTTGGGATGCAGTGCAAAACCATACTTATCAAAATGAGGACTTGATGATTTTTAGTTTTATGGTGAAAACTTGTTCTTCCAATCCAATTTTTTCCTGTTACATGGGACACCTGTCGTCATTCTTCTCAGCTATATCTTGGATTAGCAAAATGCTAGGTCAGAACTTCTTTTACCTTTAAACATTGAGAAAAACCTACACTCCCTTTATAATTAATACTCCACAACCCCCCTACCCCCATTTCTGACTTGGGAATGTGGAGTTATGACATGCGGTCATATAACCTGGAGAAACTCTATGGGCCAGAGGTCTATTCTATGTCTGTCCTTACAAATAAGTCAAATAACTCATGTAATATGGACATTCATTTACGTAAGCTTTCACCACCCTTCTAGTCTGGTGCTTCAGCCTGGGAGTGATCTACACATTTAGCTTTCACATCACAGCAAGACTACCACAGAAAAAAAAAAACAAAACTGTAGTCATACCATGGAAAGAAAATAAAAACAACACTCTACTGTCATACAGCCACATTTGTTATTATGGTGTTTCATCACTGCAGATGCAGCTCACGCCTTATTTTGACTGGTTGCAAGACATACTGTATTCAAAGGAGGCCATGCAGAATTGAACTCTACATGCTGTTTGCAGAAATAATGTGACCAACTCCATCCACATTTACAACATTTACATAATGTTTTCTCTCCACTTCTGAGGTATGTCTGGAGCTACCACTCGAGTTTATGACAAAGATTTAAAAAATAAAATTAGACCTAGATGTAGGCCCATATTAGCTGTGCTTTACAGAAAATCCTTGTTATAGAGGAGAAATGTTCCCGCTGAACCAGGATTTGTTTTCCTCATTGCATGTCTAAAGTGAAATACTAATAATTTGAAGCAAACAGCAAGCCACTGGGCCTAGACTAGATCCAAACCTCACAAATCTGAAAGATAACTTTAAGCTAAACCAATAAAATTTAGTGTCTACTGTATTTTCTGCAACTTGCCAAAGACAGTTATTGTAGCTGTTGATAGAGGAGGAGCATTCAAACATTGTAAATTATTCTTTTACCTTTTTGTTTGCCGCTTCTGCTTTCAAGGCTCTAGCCTTGTGGGCAGCAACTTGCTTCCGCCTCTTGAGAAGAGACTCTGGCACCCTTGGCAGCTTTATTTGCCTGAAACAGTGATGACTTTAACAGTGAATCCGAGTGAAGCAAGCAAAAAAAAATAATCTTAGGAGGCTTTTATCAGATCTTTAGACTAGTCTATGTCATTTTCTTTCTGAATAAAAATTGATGCTATGTATATCCTAGGACTTGGAAGGAATTTCAAATAAGATTTACACCCCCAACCGGATCTCACACTTTTTATTGCAACACTAACTCTACCCCTTATGCCTACTGAAAGAGAAGCATCAGCTGAGGCGAATCCCTAACCTTAATAATAATATCCATCCGGACAGGATTGTGTGTGTCTTATTTCGAATTCCTAAGAGCATCAAAATTGTTTGGTTGCTATTTATATTTCGGTAGCCTGAGTCAAATTTTCCATCAAACCCAGAAGACTGGAATGCGACCGCAGGTCCCTGGTATGACCAGGTTTTTGGTAAATTCAATGTAAATAAATCAAGTGTTGATGAGATGACAAACAATTTCATTGATTATGTCCTTTAACAAGTCATGTCAACATGAACTTGCTTGTCTAGTTTCTTTTCCAACAACGTGAATTTAGTCTGTTTAGAGCAGCAGGCCGCATGTCTGTGTTGCCACTCTAGTCATGTGCTTTTCCCTAAAAGCAAGACGCTATTTTTTCCCATTTCCTTACACACGGTGTGGAAGCAAAAAAAACCTAGATCTAGACTATGTTTTCAATTAAAACGAATAAAGCCATGCATTTTACGCATTGATCCGACATTTCACAATTTTTCTCGATTTCCCCTATAGTGGGATAAAATGGCTTTTCGTGAAGCTTTTAGCCTCTCTTACACTACAGGAAAAAATCTGTACTGGTGGCAACACTCCCACATATTGGTCCAGAAGTAGGACAGCGATAATCGACACTGAAGGCAGCAGTGGCAGTATATCAACAAAGACAGAGACATCAACGGACAGCTAATTCCAGGAGGTAATTAACTTATTATGCCATTCAAAACAAACTTCATCTGATCTGATGTGAAAATGGGGTTTGCTTACAATCTGAAAGTCTGATAAGATTCTGTAAGCAAATCTTGTAAGAAAATCATGGCAGATGTTACCCCAGCACTTCGAAGATAGTCTATGGCTTGGCTAGATTTGAGTTTTGACAGCCACTGAAAGGGCCTCCAAACACAGTCACAGTGAGTGTTAGCAGTTACACCACACATGCACATCAAATATTAAAGTTACTGTTAATAATTATTTAACCGTGAGTCTTAAAGGCCGCAAAGACCCCAAAAGTAGAGATACAGGTACATTGCCTCTTAAGCAAATGGCCTAGACTAAACCAACCTGAAACCAAGCCTAGCCCTTGACGTCTAAGTTCTAAGATCTATCTAGTGTGGGAGAGAGCATCTTTAGTTTTATTCATTCCTTTTTTTATACTTTCATAAGCGTCCCCTTTGGGGTATCTCTCGGAACTGGACGCTCTTGCATCAATACAATTCATTTAGTAATAGATTAAACACCGAATCCTGTTCTTCTAGGCTACTTTGAAATATTGGCAGGCTTAGTCGAAATCACCTCCTTGACAGCTGAACGGGTCTTTATGATAGTGAAACTATTTGAATCTAACTTTGCCATTGGTGTCAAGATGCGAATTTCAATAGGCAGTGTCAATAGTCTACTCAAAAACAACCAAGCAAGCGAACAATGTATCTAATTAAAGAGATGACAGCCGATAAACAAGACATTCTTTCTAGACTCACTTGTCTGCCATTTTCGTTCGGAGGAAAAGGAAGTAGCAAGCAGTCCTGAGTCCAAGCACACTCTTGGCTTATGTAAAACAGGGCAAAAGATAAAGCGGAACAATATATTTGTAATGACTATTTTATTAATTGTTTACTTTGTTAGTTCCATTGTGTCAGATGCAAATTAAGACTTAAGATCATAAAAAATATTTTTGTAAAATATCCAGTTTGCCATTACTGTTGCTATCACATAGATAGACTACATCTGTTCCGCTTCAAATTTTACATTAGGCAGAACCACAACAAGATAAGAAGGGTGATTGGTGTTATCACTTTCACACACAGACGAAGCAAACCATTTACATGGATTTTGCTTTCCTGATTTTGCATATTTCTTCCTAACAAACTGAAATAAAACATGAAATACTAGTCTGGATTATTTTTAACGATGAAACGCCTTCGTATTAGCTAGTCTAGATCTTCTATTAATATTCCTTGTGTCATTAACCTGACCTGTGGCAGACGGTGAGACGCGACGCTCGCATTGATTTGACTAAACAAGCCCATTCCTGCATGTAAACAAGGACCAGCTGTAACGTGAATGTGATGATAAGCAACATGCGTTATGTAAGGTGTTCGTGTATGATGGAGACTTCAGGGTCTGTTTGACAATGAAGCTCGCGACCACAGATTATCATCAGCTATCCAAACTGAAACTGAAAGATGTCAACACTGCAACTGGTAACTGGTGACCTTATGCTGCACTATGATTTGGGACTGAAGAAAGGCGAGGCCAAAACAGGATTTGGATAAAGTAGGCGGCACCCATGCTGAAACTGAATCTGTGCCAGATCCTTACGGATACGTTTTTGTTATGCTAGTCCTGAAGCTGAAACTGATGTTCGGTCTATTTATTAAGTGAATGCAAGACTGTTCAAGGAACTTTGCTGACACTTGTAGATCTAGCATATAGTTCAACGCTATATGTACATGTTACTCTCAGTATTAGAGTGACGGTGGTGTAGCAAATCTGAATCCTTTTTGGATAGGGTCTCAACAATCATGGCATCTCAGTTTTGTCACAGAAATAACAGAAATGGGACTAAAACTAGTAGGGAAACTAAAATATATGGATCACGACAGTCACCCTATGAAGGACATGTGGAAAGTCAGTTCAAAAAGTGGGTCAGTGACTGGCATAGGAGGGTGTTCATGGATAGATTGATCAATCCCAAGGAACTTTGCTACTTCTTCAATCAAGACCAGTATCATCTAATCCAAGACCTTGTTGAGTGTTATCATGAAACATGCAGTGAGCAAATTGGACAGGATAGATTTGCTTGGACAACATTTGCATGTGCCATCATAAAAGAGCATCGTCATCAAGCAGCAAGGTCCAGTAGAAGACACACAAAATGCCAAATCAACAGAAGCTTGTTTGTGTTGCTGTGGATCAGCTTTTATCTGAGACTTCCTTGTTCAGAATTAGTCAAGGAAATTTTGAGAGAGATAATAACTTGCACTGGAAATTTACGATTCATGTTTTCGTTTCTCCCAGGTATGAGCATTTACTTATTCACTTCATTACTTTGGACCAAACCTATTTACTTTGAGGAAAAGTTGTGCAGAGAGTATTTTTCATTGATTGATACTGAGATTAATGCATCAAGTGTCAACCCGCATTACAAGGATGTGTTCAAACTCTCTCAGCCTTTCCTGCTTTACCTTGTTCAGCATTTAACACCACTGCACACACAGTCGAATCCAAGTCCCACCACTCTACAGGAAATTTTAAACAAACCTCTTCTTCCAGAAAGAAAATACACCATGCTGACGCTTGCAATTCATTATTATGATAAAGATTTGGTGACACTGCTTTTGAAACTGGGTGCCTCAGCACAGACTCATTATTGGGATAGCTGCACTGAAAGCAGCATTTCAGCAGAAAGGATCATGATTTCTTCTGTTAACAGCTTTATGGGTTCTCGACAGTTTTTGATCAGTGTCAACAAAGTTTTTAAAGAGCTGACAGAGTACATGGACTCAGTGGTTGATACAATCAGCACATTTGCTCCCCTTGTTCGACGTTCTGTTTTCAGAAGTGAACAAAGAAAGTCAAGCCACCTCTGGAGTAGCGAAGATAGCACTTATGAATTGAATCGTGAAATTGCAGACAGGTGGGGTATTGACTGTGAGTGGCCTTGCCCATCCCTTCAGCACATTTGTAAAATACAAATCAGGCAGCACATTTTACAGGCAGACAAGGAATTGCTTCCATATGCTGTCCAAAAGCTTCCTCTTCCAAACAAGATGATAAAGTATCTCAACTTACAGTTGGATTAAGGAAGGCACTGTTGAAGTGACAGTTTTGTCTTGCAAAAGAAAAAAACTCTTCAATCAGGATATTTTCTTTAAAAATGGAAATTTGCTCTTCAGTTTGATTTCATTTTATCTCTGATTTCCTTTCTATCTTCAGTTCCTAATATTGATGAGAGCTGTCAGATTGGCTGATGGAATGAGGATTAATTATTTATCAGCAAATTAAAAGACGGGTGTAGACTTTTATTTGGCCAGATTCAACTTGTTTACCTATGTTACTGACTAATCTAGTGTTGTACATACCTTTACACGCTTTTATAAATTGTTGTGTAGTTGATAGGATGATAACACTCTCCAAATTACGGTATATTATATAGTGTGTGATTATTTATTTATTTATTTATTAACTTCCTTACTGAATTGTCTAAAATGCATTTTAATTATAATGATGATACTGTATTTACCATGTACCTATATGCATCTTGTTCTAGGAGCAGAAGGACCTAGATTAAATCAATTTTTATTGAGTTTGATCACATAATTATTTCTAGCATTTGAGAACCAATAAAATAATAAAAGTTTGTGGAGAGGACAGTCTGAGTATGACAGTCCTGAGAGAATGTTAATATAGTTTACTTGTATCATCTGGTGTGGGAGGAGGGTGAGGGTGTGTTTTATGAGTTAGCTAAAGAAAATCTGCTTTTGGTCAGTCTTTCACATCTCAGGATAAATGCAGTATCACTAACCATCCTCATTTTAACAAGAATGGGGCTTAAAAGATGGAAAAAAAAATCAAAGAAGAATAAGTATAATCAATATTTATGGACCGGGGGGATATGTGTATGCACATACTGTGTACCTTATTAGAATAACCTTACCTTTTTTTAATTCCAAACCCAAAGTAATTTATCTAATAATTATTAGTCATCTTCTGTGCCATTCTTAATTATCTGCATTAGAAGATTGTACTGTAGAATTCTTACCCATCATTCATTTTCTTAAGTTATAGTTAATCTTAGCTCTGCCCTCCTCTGACATGTTAAAGCACAGTCAAAACTCTTTTGAGAAATTTTTAAAGTGTTTAGCTTGAGGTAAGATCTACTTCCATGTGAGTTGTTTCACAGTTGTATTTCCCATAAATAATGTTGTCATTACATGTATACTCTTCCCTGAAAAGTTAACAAGTTTGTGTAATTTATCAGTTTTGCACATATTGAGATTGTTAATCAAAGGATGATTAAGCTAATTCCAGTCACTTTGGTATCAACCAGTTTGCATTACTGCTGTCTCGGTGGTATAGTTATTCCATGTAATGAAGTGATTTAGTATTTATAATTTATCCACCCACATGTATTGTGTTTTATTGGCTTTGACCCTTCCCCACACCTCCCCCCCCCNCCCCCCCCAACCCACACAATATACACATATAAATTATGACATGCTGATTTTTATTGTAGACTAGCTCTTCCTTGGCAATCCTTATGATTTACTATTTATCATAAGTTTCCTGTGAGAGTCGAGTTATCTTAAGCATATTTTTCCTCATGTAACTAACCATTGCCATTGAATGCACTGCTGTAAGTCAGTTTTACCTTAGTCTATATTATACAGTGGAATCCGCTGAAGCAGGGCGGCTCCCTTCCAGAAGAATCGTCCCCCTTAAGCGAACGTCCCGCTTAGGCGGACTATCCATTATAAAGTGATTTCATAGAAAGTTTGTGTGTTTCATTCAAGTTAAGGGATAATCATTACTTGTTGCTAGTGAGGTGTGACAACGGAGTCAGATTTAAATTGTATCTGTACTGTTTAAAATATA
>JAWQUT010000518.1:347495-398189 GCA_033807755.1 Ellobium chinense | reverse complement strand
GTAAACACCGGCAAAGATAAGCGTCACACTTCTCGTTCCATATCTGGCCAGAGCGGCGTGTGTCAAAAAACCTTTACGCAACACGCATGATGGTCATTATTGGTCATGCCTATGTGAACGACACCCCGGCCGAGTGTTGTGCAATAGCTCAGGTAAGGCTCATAAGTGTCAATCATTGCCTAAGCTGAAGAAAGGATAAAGTATGGCTGACACTAAGTAAAAGGGGGTGGGGCTTACTTAATCTTGATCCATTGATGCTTGCACCGGTTAAATGACCAGTGGCTAGAATGTCCGCTTTGATTTGTCCATGCGTGCGCGGAAGGGTCAATTGCCTGACAGTCACTTCTCACGGAACGTAGGGGGNGGGGGGGGGGGGGGGGGGCAATCAGAATCATTGGTACAAGCTTCTTTGTATCTCTTAGGTTTTAACTGATGGACAAAGGTAAACAAGCACTCAGACACAGCACGACAGTGACAATTTGCAGCATTCCTGTTAAAAAACAGCGTGTATATTACAGAGATCTGGCTCCAAGTTGTCTCACTTAAGCGAGTTGCCATCCCGTTTCCATGTATACATTTAAATAGCAAAAATTCTGTTCCCCAGGCATTCGTCTCCCTTAAGCGGGCATCCCGCTTACGCAGGTTCCACTGTATTTTTAAAAGTTTTAAGTCCTTTGAACATTAATAATATCAAGGAAATATGTGCTTCTGTGAGGGTTTCCTTTTTCAAAATTTTTCTTAACTTGATGCTCTGTTGCTCATTTCTTGCATAATTTGTTGCTTTTGTGTGTGTGCACACGTGCGTGCGTAATGTTCAATTACTGTAATGTTGTTGAAATCAGTCAGTATTCTTCTCAAGCAAGGCCCTGTCAGCAAACTCAGGACAGTAAAGTCCACTCAGACTGCATGATCACAATTCCGCACAAGCATGGAAAAACCTCATGTTGAAGCAGCATATTTCAACCTAATTATTACTTCAGAAGAATAATAAGTTGCAGCTAACAAAAAATGTCTGACAAAGGGAACTGTAATCAAGTGAAGTTGACTGTATTAATTGTTTAAGATCTAGGGCCATCTTCAAGTTTTAGCCACAAATTTGTAGCTGTAGTTATGGCCTTTGACACAATACAGTATTGCTTACAATCATCATAGCCAGCTGAGTAAAAAGACTTTCTTTACACCAGATTCTGGGAGAGTAGGCTTGTTGTTTTCAAAGAAGCTGAGCTTTTTCTCAGTTCCAGTGGAGACACTGTTTTCCACTAGTTGTATTATAAGTAAGAGGAGTCTCAATTTGTATAATTTATGGTCACTAGTATGGTGATATAATTTCCTCTGAATTCCAGCAAAATAGTGCTTTGCCACTGACAATTACTGTTGAAGTTTTTTTTTTTCTTTTACAAGGATTGAATTTGGGCAAAAAGTCAGAAATGGTTTTTTACAAGGATTTAATTTTCTGGAGTCCAATATGATGGTATTCTCATGTCTAAAGAGCACAGAAGTCCAGAGTAATCCAAGTGACGATACAGAACTGCCAGTTGATAGTATTTGGCAAACCTGTGTCAGACTGATAGAGCAAACCTGCGTCAGACTGATAGAGCAAACCTGCGTCAGACTGATAGAAATGTCAAAATGATGAGGGCAAGTTACCAGAAGTCACCACTTACTGGCAATAAACCCTATGAAAAGTTCTGAGTACAACTTTTTGGTGCAGAAAGTAAGTTTGTGAGACAAGCTTGACTTGCAAAATTTGTGAAAATTATATCCTCGCAAATAAAACACTTATATGGTAGTCACGGTGAAATGCCTGCTACATGCACATGCAATATATCCTTTTATGCTTTATTGTTTAGCGTGCATTACAGTGCTAACTCTGATTGGTTAATAAGTTTATTGGCTTTGTTGTTTGTTTGTCTGTTGAAATCCACATTGGCTATTTGTTTTGCCCCAACAAAGAGATGAGTAAAGAGATGAACATTTTTGCTGACACATGAAAAAAGACAGTATATGCCAAATTGATAAATCAAATACACTTTTTGGCACCTCTTTACATAGATTTATAATGTCCTCGGTCTTCCCATCTTGATTATTCTATCATATCTTTCATAATTTCTGAGATAGCCAACCCAATGTGGCATTTATTAAGAAAATGACAAAAATGAGGTACTTCTTCTTTCTCCATAAGATGACAGATTTGAGTGTCATTGTTTAACTGTATTGACATTCAGTGATGCACATGTATGGAGAGGTGAGGGAAAGATACTGCTTGTAGTATTTTCACAAACATTTTTCTTTAGCATTAAGCAGTATTTTCACAAACATTTTTCTTTAGCATTAAGTAGTATTTTCACAAACATTTTTCTTTAGCATTAAGTTCAGTTGGATCTGCTTCTCACTAGCATGTCACATTGGGTGAATATATGGATAAAGATATGGATGTCAGAAATTTGATACTGCTGACATTTAAGTGCAAAGATTATCAATTATTAAGAAGAGAATATGCGATATGTCATTACCAAATCAGTAATATGTCGAAGATGCCGGTAGGTAGAAACTGAGGGAAAAAGAAAATGATGGTTCAAAATTTCAAGCTTTTTTTAAAATGATATCTCCTTTCTCTACAGTGGGGTTTTTATTCATCATGGACAGAATTTCAAGACCTCGTATTTCCAAAATGTAATCTTTTTGTGGCCCCAAAATTAATTTGTGGTGTTGCATTACGTAGGCATTCATAATATATCCTTGCTTGATTCCTTTATTTATTTATTAAGCAGAGATCCTCTGCATTTTACTGAATGTTAGATATGAAAATTCTTGAGTACTGATTCATGCCCAGGAGTGTGTAAGTAAGTAAAGGTTGATATGTTTGTAAAGTAATGATGGATGCAGCTGACATTTCTTTAGGGTTAATGTAAGTGGCAAAATCACAGACAATGCCTTTTCTGCAGGAGAGAATACAATGACCTTGTTCAAATATGAGACCACTTTTGGTTTTGTGTGACAGCAAGTTGAGAAACCTAAATAGAAAATACTGTATTTTACCAAACAAATTACACTAATTACAGTGTCCAAAACCAGAGATATTGACTGTAGGTAGTTAAGGATGAACACATGAAGTTTGCTTATGAGCTTCACCCCAACAAAATTTGTAGGTCTATTCCCATAAACTGAAATACCTGTAATTTATTTTCTAACACAACAATTTTTCATATGTTAATGTTCAAAAAATGTGTCAGGGAGAGTGAAAATTATACATTTTTTCTGCCTGAGTGTGATGGCTGGTTGACTGACTTTGTCTGATAAAGTCCATTTGAAAGACTAGGGAGCAAAATGCCCTCTCTACCACCACCTGTACAGGTTCCTGTGATAGTATTTAGCTTTTTTTATAACATACAATATAAATGACTTGTAGCTGGTCAAATTGAAGCCAGACCAGGATCTGAGATATCAGGCTCTGAAGGTAATTGAAGCAGTCCAGTATCAAATTTTTGTTTGTTGTAGAAATCAAAAGTTGAGTCAATAATGTAAACAAAAATATTGATTTATGAAAGACAGCTTAGCAATTACTGTATGAATAAATCTGAGCTTTTGTGAGGCACATTAGATGACTTACAGTGCAAAATTATTCTTAAATTGTAGTTTTCTCAGAATGTTTGCCACTGCATGGGGGTGACTCTCTGCTACTTTAGGCAACTATATCTCGGGTCAGAAAGGTGCTAGGTATAAATGTACAAACACTATGCCTTTACATGTAATATCATATAAGTAATTTGATTTAGTCAAAATAGGAACTTTAACCTCATTTTGTCTGACTACACACAAGACAAATGGGATGCCAAGTCCTGAGAATGGCAAATTAAATACATTATTTATTTATTTATATTGAATTCTAACATATTGTTATCTAGCATATCCATGCCATAACATCTTGTTTACAGTATTGTTGTTTAATTTATTCAGTCTATCCATTATGACAGCTCTGATTATTTAAGACATAACGCTGATCTTATTTATGATTTGCAAGTATTGTATTTGTACAGCTTTAATCAGTATGTATGTTTCTCTAGGTTGTATTGTAGGTAGATTCACAGTTCAAATTCTTATATTGGTCATATTTTATTACTAGGACCCCCTACATGAAAGGGTGAAAATGAACACAGTAATAGAAGACAGCATTATTAATGAATTATTAGTGAGCTTGCAAAGTTGCTGTCTCTGCCTTTATATTTAGGGTACAGCTAATGATGCACACAAAATATTTATCATTTTGCAAGTATGTGATATACATGAAATGTGAAATTGTTAATTTACGTATCTATTTTATAGTCTTCTTGTTTGCATCAGATGATTACATATGAAGCCCCAGTATTACATTCCATCATCAGATATACTTGGATGTACTCAAGAATGCATACTAAGGAAACCTTTTATGGGAAACCAATGCTTTTCTGAAAGACCTTGCTCATAGGCCCCAACATAAATACAGTGGAACTCTGTTAACACACCCACTCTTTCACAGTTTCCTTCGTAACACCTTTTTATACACCAGTTCAACTGCTTTGTTCCTTATAAAAGCATTCTGGATTATATAATACATCTAACAATACACCATAAGGAGCTTAGATTGAAGTGTGGTTGTATGTTATCAGGGTTCCTTACTGCTAGTTGGATTTACATAACTAATATCTAAATAACATGCAATCTCAGCTCCCTCCCTGTCTCTATATACCTTGATAACAGATTTAAGCTTGCCGTCATAATGAATTCTTTGAGATGACAGTCTCTATGTTGATGTACTAGAAGTGAGAAATATTGTACGATATTATTTTTAAAAATGGATATTGTAAAATAGCTCAAACAATTATAAGCATCCTCCTGACCAGAGTACCAGACTTTTTGAGAGGAAAAGTGGCCAGAGGCACTGCGGCTGTGTACATAATACATATGTTAAGTAACATACTGCATTAACCACAGTGAAACCAAGTAATGTCTCTGTAGTTTCTCGTGATTACTGCAGCACATAAACTAAAGTAAGATTATGTATAGGGCCACAGAAGTCAGTACCAAGGTGCAGGGGAATCCTCTTGGACCTGCAGAGGACTGCTGAAGTTACCAACAGAGAAAATTTGAAGGCATGACTCGGAGCGTAGAAGAATAAGGCATCCCATTGATTTCTTTATAAATGAGCATTTCCTAGCATAACTCATCATCTGTTGAATTTTATCCACTCATTTCATTCATATATATTATAATGGAACACCATCTCAGCCTTACAGTGTATGGTTTTGTTGCATTGCTGGATGTGTGCAGGCAGTCATTTTGTGTCAAAAGGTGACATAACCAGTAGGTATACAGTACAACAAAATAATAGTTCAGCTCAGATTGTTCACATTCCTTGAGACCATCTCATTTTGTTTTAAGTCTGCCGAATTTTGAAAAGTATGTGAAGCAATGTATAGAGAAACAAATAAGTCTGAAAGGATTGTTTGAGTGAACCTTGATTCTGACTTACATGTGTTCTAGGTGTTTGCGCTTGATTGTACATGAAGTAAAACTCTAAGGTTACCCAAACTGCATTTGGTTCATAACTGTAAAGTCATGAAAGCAGTATAGTAATTATTTGCTAGGGGAATGAATTACTAGCTTTACTTCACTTTATTACTTATTTTTACTACCATTGACCACACTTTGTCCAAAATTTACCTCGCTATATTACTTGTTTTCAGTACCATTCACCAAGCTTTGTTCAAAATTAAATGACAAAGGCAGCAATTAAATTTGTCTATTTCCTGTGGTGTTGTAAGATTTGTGTGTGGATATCAAATTTCCTCTCCAGAATAAATTATTGACAAAAATGTTACGAATTCTTTGTGTTGTTAATGCACCAGTATTGACTGGATGTTACATCAGCAGTATACCGTAATTCTACACAAAAGCATGGGAAAAGTTTTAGTTAAGTGAGGAATAAGACTGATTGAATGGCACTGTACTCACAAGCGGATTGTGATTACCATCAGCTTGAAATTTAATGCCTCGCACAGTGTCAACATTCAGACGTGAACTTTCCTGCCTCTTTGCATTACAATTTTATTGCTTTATCACTGTTCATCTGTATTTCTTGTTAATATATTGAACCATATCTGCTCGTGCCTTCTCTAAATGTTATAACACCTCAATTTTTTTTTTAAATGAAAATACTCCTGCATTAATAAAAACCTGCCCTGTCTCATATAACCATAAAAGGTGGATGGATAATATATACATGTCAAATTTTTTTCATTTCCCAGGACTTTTTCCCTCTGAGTTTATCTATAGTGCTTCTCAAATCAATAACATTTTGTTACCCCGTAGGTTTTATGATGCAATAAGGAGGGCTTGAGTACTGAAATATGGCCTTAGTGTCAAGAATTATTCCCTTTGCCCAAGCAGCAGAGGCTTGTCGCAAAAATTATGTCATTTAATTTCCACCAGTTACAGACACCTCTAACTGACAATGTATTATTTAACTTTCATTTTAAGGCTCTGGTCATCCAAATTCTAAAGTCAATTTGACCATAAGAGCTAGGTAAAGTATTCTGCATTTTTATTGCCTCAGCATGATTTTGTTTCACATCGGCTGTTTACACTGGAATTAAAAGATTCATGCCCATGAATAATCACCCGTTCACAGAGTGCCAATTATACACTTGCCTGTGCAGCCAAAACATATCTGACATAAGCTTATGGCTGCCAGGCATGCAACGGATGCAAGGATTTGGACTTTGCTTAATGTACCGGCGTAGGCTGTCTAGGTCAGGCAGAGGTGTTAACATCATGTTGACAGACAACTGAAAGACTATTTTATTCAAGTAATTGGATCTCATTTGATTTAACATGATCTGTAGGATGACTCAACTTTACTTTAAGCAGTCAGTCATATGCAAATATGTAATACACATCAGATAAACTGGACATAGTTCAGGAAACAAGACAAGTGAACAAATCAATGAAAACTAAGAAACGATCATGGTACAATTTAATAGAATATAATTTTATTAGAGATACTGGTACTGAAAAAGTGTGAGCTTCTCTTTTGAAAACCAGAGTGATCTTAATTTCATCATGCTGGAAATTGTATATTACTGAGCTGTACATACTTCTGGCATTCCATCACCCTACAAGAGATATTTGAACAGCATCACATGAACTGAAGAAAACATGGTATAACGTATTACTGGTGAAACTGTCCTGCATAAGTACCGAAATCACCTGCAAATCTAGTCTCAGCTACATGATGGTTGTTTTTCTAGGGATGGCAGTCACAAATTATCAGTAACAAAAATGGTATGAACAAATGCTAGAAAGAAAGAGCTAGAGGGAGAACAACAAAATGGAAATGTTTACTTATTTATCTTGTTTAGCACCTCAGTGTACTTTTCTCACTGATGCCTTATGAAATAGTACACTCTCCTCTTTCTGAAAGGTGCCTGTTTACGTTAACTAGCATACATTTCAAAGGCAATTCAGCTTGTGCTCTCAACAACTTTTTACGATAAACTTTCCATTTTTCAAGAGGATGTGCATGTATCCCATGTTCAGGTTTTCAGCCTCCCTCTAGCTCAGCCCGATCCTCCCCTATCCCCACTTGAATTTTGTCATAGTCATATATACAGATTGCTTTTTTCAGAGACAAGCAATTTGCAAACAGGGCTATTTTTGTGTTTGCCACAAACCAACACTTCCACTAAATGTCACAAAGTAAATCGCCGAGTCGCTGGTTCAAAAACAGCACCAAAGCTTGACATGGCATTATTTTCTTGCGTTGTGTAATACAAGTTTTCCATCCCCTGAAAAACTCATTCAAATTAGATAGTCCAACTGCCTAAGACAGTGATGATTAGCTTCTGCCATCCTTGCTCCATCCCGCTAAAAAAATATGACAATACTAGGTTGGTTGACATGGATTAAATGGTTTTGTGAAAATTCAACATATAACAATTTCACCTTGTCTGATTCAGACAGCATACTGAAAACAAACTAATGCCAACAAAACTGAATATTACATTATTTCTTACAAATTATAAATTTCATATATATGTATGTTTCACTTTGTGTTTTCATCTGTGTATTGCTGCACATAACCAGTTCATTCCATCTCTAGTTTAGTGCAGTTTGAAACAAAACAAAACAAAAAAAAAATGAAAATTTATGCTGACCATAACACAGAACAAATCTGTGAAGCAGTTTGCATAGAATGTTACAACAATTCGAGTAAAAAGTTACCACCAAAAATAATAATTTCAACAAAGTGTGACATAAGCCATTTTCTTCTGATCAACTAGAGATTGAATAACATAGTTATTTGACAGCATTTTTTGTGCATTCAATACACTTACCCAGTGTCAGTACAATCTAATTTTAGTCTTAATTAAAAATTATTTGTCATTCATGCTATTTTCATTTAAAACAAAGCAAAAAAAAAATTGTCAAAATTACAGGTTACTCAATCACAGAGGGAATAAGAGTTCCTTCTCCATATAAATAAACTTGGCAACTTATATGATGCACAGGGCACAGTTTAGCAGTGTTGGCAGAAAATCTTTGCCCAAAGGTGGTAAATTCTCAGACATTTCTTCAATTTTCACTGCATAAATTTGCGAAGACTGCTACCAAAAAAAAAACAAAAGTAAAAGATTGCAAATCACGAGAGTCATAAGAATGCATTATTTTATTTCTTGTAAGTACTAGAGCATATAAATAAGTGACTTATCCTTTTTCCATGATAAAATGCTCTTCAATGAAATTGTATCTTTTTAACATTTAGAAATTCTCATCTATTCTCAGAAATGCCTGTCAAGAAGTGTCTAATATTAATTTTCTTGAACATAAATGAAATCAGATTGATTTTTTAAATCAACGTGCATTCACTAAAAATGCACTCTGCACTCTGTCCACAACAATTTCCAGTGTAAGGTCAGTTTGCTTAAATCTAACCATTTCAAGCTACTAAGAGACATACAAAATGAAGAATGTCCTTATGGTTGGTCCCCAAAGAATGCATGTCTTTGTCACCTATAAAAATTACTAATTTACATGGTTCGAAGTGGCTATTCAGGAATTCAGTTATGGAAAGCTTACAAAGTGACATACAGTCGAGCACAGAAAACTCGAAGACACTAATCTCGAATTCACGGAAATGTCGAACGCTGTTATCAGCCCCTTTTAAATGTCTCTATTTTCTTTGTATTGTTAACACGATTTTCTCGAACTCTCAACACGCATTTCTCGAACGATTTCATCATCATCTACCCGATCTCAAAGCGGCGAAATGACCGATAAAGCCTTTCTTTGTCTGGCGTTGCTCGTCCCAGTGTTGGTGATAAGGGAAAGGTGTGCGGGAGTGCCGTGGTAATGGGCAAGGGATCAAGACAATGCTTTGTGTGGCTCTACTGAATCAGCGGGAGGAGGGTGGTGTAGTGATTGAGCATGCAGAGTGACCTGACGGGTGGTGGACTAGGTCAACACACGCTGCGATAAATTTTATTGCGTCGAACATGACACGATGCGCATAGAGTGACGTGGCGGGGCGATAGGTAATAGCAGACTGGCAATAGTGCCGCTCCTCGTTTCTTTCTTTTCCTCGAATAACGTCTAACACATCAGGATTACACTTATGCACCGAAGTTCGATCTACTCTGACGAAATCAGGTGATTTTCGTCTTCTGTTCATTAAATTCAGTTTGTTTGTCATGATTTTATGTGGAACGTCGGAAACAGGGAAGGGTGGTAATTCTAACTATGTTAAGATCAGAGCAGATTAGTGTCGTGTGGTTATCTCCCCTTACCAGTCCCTCTAGTCGATGGTAATTGTGAAAATATTGCCGTCACGGGAATCTCGAATACTTTTTTCGATCACGGAGAAATTCGAGTTTTCCGTGCTTGACTGTATTTGTCTGCAGCTACTGGTGAGTGCTTGGAAATGACTGACTCTTTCGTGCACCTGATAGTGGCAGCAGTGACACTCCAATCATGCCCAAGACAAGCACTGGCCAACTGAGAAATCCATTTCTAGGAAAAGTTCAATGGCATTAAGGGGAGACATGACTCTTTGCCAGAGGTTATACTTCAGAAAACATGGTGCACAACTCACGACCATAAGTGCATATGCAAAACTGCACACTAAAGTGCTGAATGGTGCATTTTTTCCATTATAGGTGATGATCTTAGAGCAACTGTTATCTGCACTAGCACCAGCTGTCTGACACCATATTTCAACCACACCTCTTAAATTCTTCTATGCATGTCCATGAATGAATATATATCTGGATTTTCTATTTTGAAACAAAGTTACTAGATTTTATTACAAAGGTGCGCTCATAGATCCTCATAATTCCCTTAACAGAGTACAACAAATAACAAAGACAAAGCCACAAGCATAGAGAGATGGGCAAAGGTCTGACCAACACTGCAATAAAGCAAACCTATTTTAAACACAATGTAACACAACTGTTTATTTCTTTACTCTGACAGACACATACCTCATCAGCAGCAACAATGGAACAATTCATTAACAATCAGCAGACAAAGAAACATTCTCTACATACTTAACATTCAGTTACTTTTTCTATTAATTAGATGATTATGGTTTTACATGTGGACAGTTACACACCCCTATTCTCTAAATCCTTGACCTTGTAAATTCTGACCAACCAATGCTCTGTTGTGTAGGCCTCCTCAAGGACATCCAGCTCAAAATCTTTGTTGCCAATCTCTGTGTTACGCACTCTGTCATAACCAGTTGGCTTGCCTGAAAAAAAGAGGACCATGATAAGACTGATCATTTACATATCTATATTTCGTAGTCTTAGCACCTGCCAATTTGCAGGCTTAGTTTGAAACAAACAACCAAACCATATCCCACACATTTATGTGGCTTCTCTTTTAGTAATGATTGTGTGAAAACACATCATTATAAGTTGGCGTAATGCTGAGAGGGAAAAAAAAGGTAAATACACTCTAGTCCATCTAATTCAAACTCAGATGAATCTAACTTCTCTTAAATCCACAAGAAATGAAGTTACAGATTTTTTTCTTCTTTGCATATAGTAAAAGTATCCCCATTATTCAAATTCCGCATTGTGGGTTTCTTTAATGTGAACAGACATAGGCCGTCACACCTGCAAATTTGCCTTTAATGTTCTTCTGCTCCTACAAAATCACAGTAAACGGGCGTGAAACAAAGAAGTTGGCACCTGAGAAGGCAGGAGTCGGTAGATATGTAAGGGTGTGTATTGTACAGCATTACTCTCTCGAGAGAGGGACTGATGATGAGGTGACTTTTTTTTAACCCTAATAACGCCCTTCGCCGATATAATTGGCATATTTACAGGGCGAGATTTTTCATAGTTATATATCCCCTTGACTTCTTTCGTTTCAACCGGAACTGAATAAGCTTTAAAATGATACCTCATTTGCGTTGAAAAAAAAGTTACTTTTACACTAGTATAATTGACTGGCACATCATGTAGAACAAAATAAAAACATATATCAAATTCAGCAAAATCCCTCTGGCCATTAAGACAATTGCACTGGGCGCTTATAGGGTTATGCAGACCTCCTCATGGCTCCTGCTCCTCAAACACACTCGATCTAAATGGCCTTTTTCAGGGCTCACAATTTTTTTTTTTAAAAAAAGGCAAGGCTGGAAAGGAGATGACCTTATTAAAATTTCGACTTGCGATGAAGATGGCGTAAACATGAATCAAAATACCATGGCTAGACCAAGTACTTTCCTAGTTAAAATCGTAAATCGAATTCTGAATTTTCATACCCCCAATGACAGTCCCAGCGATTTTGACTTAAGCGGACTCAACTGTACTTTTAACTGATGCCAGCAACCTTTAAAAACCTGACTATAGATCTGCAAATAAAAACCTCACTCTGGGGACACTTCCCAACATAAAAAGTTTGAAGCCAAATAAGATATACAGGGATGCCACTCACTTTTCGTAAAATTCTCTGAAACTTTTGCGGCTTCGCGGAAAATCATGTGGACTTGGTGTCTCTAATCTGAAACTTCTACTTTCAAAGAGCCAAATCATGTTTGATCTCTAAATAAACCTATCTTGGACAATAAAGAAATAAAGCTATCTCTTACAAAAATGAAGAGACAGAAATTTACTACATTATTATACAGTAGAGAAATCAAAAGCAGACATGCCAACCCCTAATTATCATGGATCATGTAGCTGTTTGAATAAAACTCATCACATAGTTTCATTCTACTAATTAGAATTAGTCATTCAAACATGTTCCTCGTCAATATCAGAAACTTACTATAAACACAAAGGCTAAGACAGGCTGCTTCATAATCTTATTTCTCGAAGTGCTTCTTAAGTGAAAGCTTTATTTGGAAATCCCCTAGATACTACTAGGGCCTAGGATGTACTTAAAAGAATTTACTGCTTAGATCTCTTGCTTTTCAATAAATATAAGAATTCAGACAATCTCCGCAAATTAACGTAGATTTACGTGTTCTGCGAAGTAGACCAGCCTAACCCACACACCGCCCCAGGAATAAAAGCAAGAGCGACGGGTTATCAGCCAGTTCTAGTGCTGCCAAAGCTAGACTAGGTCTACAAGGCAATTTCCGCAAAAGAAAGCGTGCACTGAAAAGCGTAATGCCGAATTCATGTGCCTCATGTGGTTTCCATGCTGCAAATGAGTTTTCAAAGCCAAATTAACCACATCCACGACAGTTTGGAATTTACGAAACGCGTTTACTGAGGCCGGAAGTGACCTTTCATTGATTTTAATATGTCTAGCCATACGTCGGCCGTACTGAAACGCCTATGCCTATTATGAATGCTGATCTATCCGCGCGGTGGCCGTACCGAAACTTCCTATAAAAATTCGGATCTTGGGAATTTACTTCTTCCGAGAGTCGTCACGGGTACTCGGAAGGACCTCGGATGGCGTTCTCGGAGCCGCTGATAATCTTGGATTTCCTAGAATTCTCGGAAGAGTGGCATCCCTGGATATACCCGAGATTTGAAGAGCACAATAAAAAATATTCACACCTATATGCCTGAAAATGACATGTACTCACCACCCTCAGTGTAAACTGAGCCAAATCTGTAGTAGCACATCTTGTACATAAGGCAATTCAACAAGATGGGAGAGCCCTCTTTGTCCACCCTGAATTCTCCCTGTGGAGTGTAGTAGTCCCACTCCTTTATATGGCTGCCTCGGTCCGTGCTGCCACCTATACGCACCATCCACAGGAATTTATTTATATCTGGGAAAAAAAAAAATCAGCTTTATAGGGATTTATGAGCTGAACACTGCCAGTGTTGAGGGCCAAAAGTGAATGATCTAATATGCTGCCGAGTGTCACTGCATGTTAGGACCTAAATGTAGACATCCAAACTATTGAAGTAAAAATTACAAACAAGCGTACATGATTTAGCCTTAAGATTATGTAAGAATTACACTCTTCAATAGCAATTTCAGTGACTGCAACAGTGCAACAATTTACAAGTCACAACAGCATGTCTAAGCAGTCTCAAAGACTTACCATCTGATGAATAACCCGTCAGACCGCCAAATATGACCAGGACATAATTTACATCCAGTTCTCTCATGATTTCATATGCCTTCTCTTCTGTTGATGCCATAGCCTGAAACAATATTACCGAGTTATTGAATAATACTGTGGTGTAAACCATGGTTAATTTGACTGTTACTGTCTGCTAGGCTAGTCTAGATACTGCCATTAAACACTTTAACTTTCAACTGCGTCTGCCGCCTTTTCCTGCAACCAAGGCAATTTTCCATGTTATGGATAATAAAGTTATTCTTATTCTTATATGTTATTTGTAATTTCAAGTTGGGAAATCCTCACTCAGATTTCACTCCTGGTAAGCAGCGGTATTTATATTACCTATGTGACACAGAGAATGTCAACCTGATCTTTCGGTCTCCCAGGGTATTTTGAAGGGCAGACCAGAACATCAGTCTTTCAGGCTAAAAGAATTAATGTATGAACTGGTGCAAAACATGCTCTTGTCAACATTCTTTTTGTCATGCTATTAAACTTTGTTCTGTTGATGATCCAGAAGACAAGTAATGTGTGCAATTAATGCACCCACAAAATATAAATGAGTATTTTATATTGAGGTTCACTGTGCTCTACTGTGCTGTGCTTATGTAGAATGACATAACAGATCAGTCTGATACCGCTGCCAAAAATGTTCATGCCAAGCATTTGTGAGGCAAATTTAAAAGAGAAATATTTGCAAGGAATTTTAATAGCTGGCATTGAGCCATTAAGCAATGCCTACATTAGATTTTGCCAAAACCTGCATGCAAGAAATAAGACAACATTCTAATCCTAATTTATTGATAATGCCATCAAACAAAGATACAAGCACAACATTCCAATCCCTGCAAGCATGTGCCATATTGATTTAGACAAAAATCAGTTCAGCATAGAATGCTTCATGCATTTGTTAATATGGGCACAGGAACAAAATCAAATTTGTCATGATGCCTTGCATGAAAATAATTACACTTTTTATAAAGCCTCAGTGATCCCCTGATAATACTGCTGCTTAAAGTAAGAAACTGATTACCTGTCCCACTCTGGATATGTGTGTATTGTTCCATGTGTTGTTATCCACAAGTATGGTCCTATTTGCCATTGCTGTAATCTGATAGCCATAATCCCACCAGGACATTACTTTTGCATCCTGGATGGAGAAAATCAGATCTGGTTAGCTGAGGGTGAGACTCCCTGATTTTATAGTCATGTCACAACTAGCAACAATATCTGAGGAAGCACTGAAACAAAAGTACTGACAAAACAGTCTAATATGTTAAATAGTCACACCTGAACTGAATGCTCTAGCATTTTAACCACTAATTACTATAAGGAATTAGAAATCGTAAGTTATAATATATGAATGAAAAAAAAAATAATAACGGACCCCACTGTGAAGAGGCAGCTCCTCAATCACCAGAACAGAGATTTGCACAAAACCTGACACTAATATATTGGAAATTAATCAACTTGTATACAATTTTTCCAAATTTTACAAAACATCTCTGAAGTTTGTCTTGAATATCACCAAGTAGTATCACACTGTGAGCGGTTGGAAAAGTGTGTCAGGGGTCACAGGTGAACACTAGGTTTACACATGAAAGTTAGGAGACAATCGTCAAGCAGTAGGTATTCAAGATTTAAATTGTTGTGAATTTAGCATCTCTGTGGTGTAGTAGTAGCACATTCAACTTTCAAACTGAGAAAGTCAGGTTAGATTCCAGGAAGGACAGAGAATTTTCTAGTGCTGGGATTTTCAGTCTTTCTTCTCAAAACTGATCTTTCACAGTTATGTTAAGAAATGCCTTGCAGCACAATTCCAGATACTATCAGATAATGTTCACATTATTTTACCCTTAAAGATATTGAATAGAATATACATTACCACCTGGCTACAACACAGTTATTGACTAACCTCAGGGGTATTGTGCCTTAGCCAATAGTAAGCTTCTCTGAAATCATCAAATATGATCCTGCTTCCATCACCACCACGAGCGGATAAAACAATTGAGGGTGAGGAGTACGCTTCAGATGTTACCCAAGTGCAGTGGTAAGTGTAGAAAAGCAAGAAAGCTGTCATGACAACGATGACACAGCTGGCAATCTGAAGAGAATAATCAAATAGTTCGATAACTTTGTGGAATATAGCAGTTCCAAAGAGTTTGTCCTTGAAAAGGGGACTAACATTTATATATCAGTTATAATGAACATAAAGCATGACTCTATTTTCTTACAATTTTATTTATCAAAATTCTATGAATAATAAAACCAATTACATTTTTTTCATTCCAATATAATTTGCTGGGAGCAAAGGCAAAAAAAAAGATAATTAGCTGAAAAATTTGTTCCCTTCATGTCCTAAAAGTTATCAGTTTTACAGACAACCTAACAGTGAGGGTAGTTGTCTTTTTCATATGATGTTCACCAGTCAAGGAAGCAGATAAAGGTATCTAGGAAAAAAGGATAACAGTGTATAATACTGATAACATTTTCACATCAAACCGACTGCTCATTTATCAACATTTCTATCAAGAGAAAAATGAATAATTCAAAGCAAAACCTGACATAACTGCAGGATTACATTTCTGCGAGAGGCAAATGGCAGTCATCAATCCAAAAAGGCTGCAAGACTCTTACATGTCTACTAAACTATAATGCTATTGGAACTCCTGCAGGGACCAAATAATTACCTCATTTTTCAAAGGGTAGTTAGACTCCAGTTTCTTGACCGCTTTCTTCTCTTTCCGCATTGGGTTGTCCAGATTTTTCATGTAAGTGGAGAGGACAGCAGACATTCCTATGCCACCAAGGACACACATGACTGGGGCCAGGACAAGCATGAGACGCACCATCACGCCCTGGAAGAGAGAGAGTAATTCTGTCACATCAGAGTGAGATACATTTGAAAAATCATGACATCTGCAGCTTCTATACAGTAAGAACAGTCCTGCACCTTACAGATATAAAAAAAAAATCCTTTTGTGATGGAGCTTGACAAACTAACTCTAACCACGGTGCTGGCTAATAAAAGCTGTAGCTTCCTACTCACTCAAAACTCAAATGGATCCTTTTTTTCTTTCAAGCAAAATAAAATTCTGTCTTTCCTCAAGCAGAACAAAATTCTGTCATTTCAACTCTTAGTGACAGATATCAACTGTTTTTATGCTTTGAGATAGATTGTGAGCTTCAGTTCTAGTTAGCTAGTGCGAACATAAGATTAGTTTCACAAAGGTATTTCTGGAAAAACTACAAATTATGTGACCAGGTTCCTTGAGGTAAATGATAATGACCAACTCTAATGATGTCACCTTTATCTATAGAATGGGTACTGTCCTATGACAATATCTCTTGAGAAAGTACATTAGAGAGCTGTTTGTTAACTCAGGCAAGCACAAAATGCATTGTATTGCATATGTGGGGGTTAATTCATAAACACTTCCTGGAATTTTATCTCACTGGCAGATAACTTATTGAATGTAAAATATTTAAGAAGCCAGACTGTTCTTGCAATTCTACAACAAACTGTCATTTCCCAAAAAATCAGCCCCCTGCTTGTGACTTTTCTTTCAAGCAAAGACTCAAGATCTGCAACAAGTATGTACTTACTGCAAAATAAATGCTGGTGACACCATACATGATGATGAAAATGTTGGCATCAGTCAGTTTCGCAAAGCAGTAATACAATCCCACAGGGAAGAGGAACATAAGAAGCTGCAGGTCAAAGTAAAAGGAACTCCAGGTCGTCGGCTGGTGCTCAGAGACAGAGGCAATGATGGGGATGTTGTTCTTAGCATAGGATGGGTCCAAAAGGGAGTAGAAACGTCCAGTCCATGGTGCAATTTCTAGAAGAGCTCAGTTAAGGAAACAAACCTGTAATAAGTAAGCATCAATTTTTACTAAAGTGGAGGGAAAATCATACTGTAAACAAGTTACCAGATTTCTGTAACAAGAAATCAGATGCCTTTGTCACTCCATCCAGCCCTTGAGACACCAATGAAATCATTCTATCACTCACACAAATAAGGAAAATCTGTTTTTCATGACCTCTATTATGTGAGGTGCAAAAAAGTCAGGGGCGGTAACACTGTGTTTAATGCTCTTTCCTCCTTGTTTCATTCATCATAAACAGACATAATTAATTAACATTCGCTCCCCTCTTGCCTGATCTATTTTTCAATTAAATCAATGTCAGTTTATTCTTCACTTCCTGAAAACACATGAATGAAACTAAAGGATACTGCCCATAGCAGTGGCCACAGCAGCAGCTCCAAAAGCGGCAGTGCCGACCAACAAGACCAGGCTTCTGAAGAGGATATTGAAGTGGTCTTGGGACATCTTGGAGCGAAGGTAGTCAACAAATGCATGGATCTGGCACAGGCCAAACACACCCAAAGCCTAACAAAAAGAGATAAAGTAATGTTTGCATCATCAATTTTAAAACAAATGATAAGGAATGAGTAATCACATTTTAACTACATTACTTTTCTCCCTATCTAGGCATCTGACTGTATGTTAACAGGGGGTTAACCACTTTTAAATGTCTGAATACAAACAGAAATAGTTGAAAGTTGCAACTTCCTTCAGACATTGAATTCAAAAGCAACTTAATTTGCACAAAATACACATTTAAGTGGCAAAAATTCTAGAAAGGATTTTCTTCCACATTAACAATTTTTGAATTAATGTCATGAAAGGATTGAATAAAAAGTAAGTGTAACACCACATTATTATACTTACAGCCATGTGCTCACTAGACTGAACTGGCTGAAAGCCAACAAAGGAGATCTGCATAGACAGGATGGTCCCAAGGCAATACACCTGCAAACACAAAACATTTCATTCTGTGAACATGTCCTGTCATCACCATCGAAATTAAATCACGTTTTGTATTTTATATATTCCCATTTGTTTATTCGCGTATGTCAAAGAAACAAACTGACATGAGAATGTGTTCAAAGCAATTCTGAAGTAACAGGTGGTTATTGTCATTGGGTAAACAGTACTCCATGAAAGGAATAAAAAATGTATTTATTAATACCTCTTTTCTACTCGGGAGTATTGGTGGAATCGAATGTATTTAAAGTAAAGCGTATTTACAAATGTGCTTTCATGACATGCTGTGAGGAAAACAGAGAGAGAGGGAAAGTGAGTTGGGAATAAGATTAAAATATTACGGCCATAGCTTCACCCATATCCTCCACTGTTTTCCCTAAATGCGATAAGATTCACTCAAGGCGAAGACACCTGTGAGCCCTTATTTAGTTATAGGGTATTCGTTACAACAAAGAGATGGTAAAGCCTTCACATGAATTACAAACTGTGGTACGCTGCAATAGTATGTCCCTTGAAAAGAACTACATACACTAGTCACTTTTTGTGATGTAAAGCATGTACAATAACATACCAATATACCACAAAATTTTATGAATTTCACTATTCAAGTTATGTTTGCCTATTGTAGAGAGACTCAAGGGGCTCACGGATTTTACTAAAAACAATTATCTGTAATTTCAATGCAAATAAGCTGGGCCTTGAACTGAGAAGAAGGTTTGAGGTAAGAAGACAAGTCCATGATATCATGAAGCCTCCACCGAACTAGCCCTTTGTTTGCTCAAGTTTCCATATCCCTGACAGCTTAACACTCACAGTAGAATAAGCCACATAGATCCGATGAGAGAAGCGGCCAGTGATCATCAGCATCAAAACGTGCAAGGGGATCAAGTTGATCAGGAACACGTAACCTCCCCATGAGGAAACCTAGGAAACAATAAGTAATAGAACTTAATGGGCTACTGACTTGAATCCTTCTCAAGGCAAAACAAAAACAAAACAAAAAAAACAACAAAAACACAGAATAACCCGTGGAAGTCATGCCTTAAGTGGGGCCAGCACCTCTGAAATGTCAGGAAGTCAAAGGCAGAAACACTTGGTAGCGGGAATATCTTCCTCTCAAGAACTTCTGTTGCCTTGCTCTCCATGTAAGAAAGTTCCCTATCTACATTACAGTAGTTTTCAATCTTGCTAGGTTGGAGGACCCAAATTCTTTATATCAAAAGGAAGGACAAAAAGAAATAATTGATGATTAAACATAAAATGCAGAAAGTACTGACCCCAATTTTACTGATCCCTTGTGAAGGATTTCCAGAGAATACCAAGAGCTGTGTTAATAACCTATTTGTTATGACATCATTTAAGAGGTACAATCTCAATTTATTTATAATACTGAACTGCAAAAAGTGCAGTTCATATTACTGCTGATACTATCACGCAAATACCTAATAAATGATAACACAGGTATGCTAACAACTTCCTCATTTTTGCTGCCAGATTTTAATGACAGGGCTTAAACTTCTAAAAGCTGCCTATGAATATCATCAAGACTTCTGGCAACCTGCGCTCATTTCCCCTGTCTCAAAAAATCTCAATTACTAAAAGTTTCTTTTTCTTATTTGTTTGAGGAAATAGAGAAAATGAATTACCATGTAAAAGTAGGCAAGGGCACAAAGGGCTCCCCAGAAGATGGAACCTGTCTTCACTGACTTGATCCATAGAGCGTAGGTGAGCAACATACAAAAGATGGCGATACCCTCGTTATCATAGGAGCCAGCCACAGATCTGGAGATGTAGCCAGGAACAATGGCCAACATGGAGGCAGCCACCAGACCAGCAGAGGCATCCTGGAGAGAGGGAAGGGAAGACATAATAACAAATTAAGAATTTAACAACTTATGGATGAAGACTATCTGGGTCAAATTGATTTTCACACTGGTAAAAATAAGCTTCTCATATCAGCTGAAATTAACTCATCGGAGTCGAGCCTTAATAAAATATTGCAACACCTGCGGTCGCACTATTTTTACCACTTTTCAAATACCTGTATTTTGTAAAGTATTTGGAGGAACCTAGCATACCTATACATTTTTTTGTGAGCTGAATATGTGATCTGCCAGATGAGTACAGTGATTTTTGAC
Organism: Ellobium chinense; assembly: GCA_033807755.1. Taxonomy (NCBI): domain Eukaryota; kingdom Metazoa; phylum Mollusca; class Gastropoda; order Ellobiida; family Ellobiidae; genus Ellobium; species Ellobium chinense. The sequence goes on along the minus strand of JAWQUT010000518.1, from coordinate 377,642 downwards.
ATCATTTGCTGAGTTTTCAGTTATTGGCTGGGTTTAGGCACCTGTATGGGGTGATTTTTTATTTTTTTTTGACTCTTCCGCCACATTTCATCGTCACTGTTATCGATAATTTGTCTTCCATTATCTTCGCACAACAAATCACTTTCCTCATCCGAACCTTCCTCCATCACCAACTCTAGAACTTCGGTCGTTTTCAGTTTATGACTTCGCCCAGCCATCTTGTGTCAACAAAACGGAGTTGAAAAGAACACGGCCGGGCACGCTAAAAAAAATGTATTTTCCCCACCAAAACGAGTTCCAATTCACTAAGGGAACTCATTCTAATAACAATTAGGGCTATGGATCATAGTATTATTCTTAGTTGCCGCCCTTTAACCGCACAAGACACAAACGAGCGCTATAAATATTGCCGCATCCATACATGCGGCACGACGCCAAGAGCTGTAAGAAGTGCCGCAAACCGTTTTGGGGCACGACTCCAATGAGTTAAGGCACAGTCTTCCTACACTGGCTTCATCACCACAGCATTATTTTTATAGGGTCAGTGACCCAGGACAGTTTAAGCCTATATTTCAACAACCTCGACAAAATTTTATTCTTTTTCTGTTTTTTTGCACAACTATCTCAGGCTCATATGCAAACCAGTGCATCACTGAAAAAAAAAACAATGGGCCAGAAAGCACCTTCCCCACCTCCCATTTATTTCTCTTACCTTAAGCTCTTTGGTGAAAAAGAAGGTCACAATGGTGGTGAAGCTGGAGAACAATGGTGCCAGAAACACACAGACATTTCTCACATCGATGGTCAAGTGGAAAAAATTCATGACATGGTAAATGAGAGCCGAGGTCACCATCAAGCCTAAGAAAAATTCAAGAAAAAAACAAAACAGATAACTATTATTATTGCAGCGTAATTAGGCAGGTTGAAAAGTTGTAAAGGGGAAAACATATAATGTGACACTGCTTTTTTTAATGGTCATGTCATGATTTGCTAGTGTCTCTGATCATTACAGGGTGTGATGAGACAAAAACATTTTTCACAAAATGATTCATCAATCAGTCTACACTTGTAGAGGGAGACAAAGTAGAATCTTGCTACAATTTTCACGCCACTGCGAATACCAAAGATGACAGCACCTGATAGTAAAATCTTTCAGACAACATGGTCATGATACTGAGTCTCTGTTCTTTGCGGAAGTCATTTTGTTTTGTCATTTTTCAACTCCTTTGCAGATTACACCCATTTTTTTTTTCAGAGCTGATTTTCACTTTTCTGAAATTTTTTGGCATTTTGCCATCCCTGTCATACAACTTTCATAGCGTTACTTCCAAGGATTTGTGCACGGAAAAAAAAATTGATGCCAGACAAAGAATGATTCCAAAGAAACTCAGACTGGTCAAAATAAATAAGTAAATTCTAGCCTGAACATTTCCTGAGTTCAAACAACTCAGTGTTTTCTTCCACAGCAGAATATTTAGCTATCATCTCTAGAACTACTAAACTCCCATAAGTCAGCATGGCCACCAATTACTTCACTCTAATAATTTCTTGAACCCAGCAGCTCTTCTTCTCAAAGCAAGTGACTTACCTGGGTAGATGGTGCCTCCAATGATTCTGCCAAGAGGGTACCAAGCCCTATCATCAAACCAGTTGTGGAAATTGTAGAACCCTTCCTCAGCCAAAAATCTTGTAGTACGGTAGTTGAAGTAAGGATCAAATTCGTGAATGACACTCTCAAATCGCAACACAGAAAAGAGGCGGGTAGAGAATGCTGTGGATAATATGTATATGACGAAAAATAATCTTTATAAGCTTATGTGAAATCCAGTTTCCGTACACTTAAAATTTTTATGAAGTATGGATGTGCCAGTTGCCAGGGAGACTATGGTTTTGAATTTCCAGTGTTTTTGCTTTTCACCTGATAATTTCTGACAATGGCTATTAACATACTGCACAAGCGATAAAAGCAATGGCCACACAATTATTCTTTCAAAGAAATAAACCCATAGCTCAATGATTATAAACCCATAAAATGGTACGAATTAGATCAAACCTACACAGAACGGCTGCAATCGTGAGAATGACCATCTTCAACAATGTGTCTTGCTTCTCCGGTGACATTCGAGTCAGCCACTGCAAGCCCCAGGTTCCCTGAGTCTTCCTCATGATGTCTGTTAATGTGCACTCTGCAAATCTGTGAGATGAAAATGATGACATTTGATCTGCATAGATTAAAGAGCATTCCCAGTAATCCCTTTCCCAGGCACCATCTCTAAGCACAGCATCATTCTATGATTCTATTAACAATCTACCAATACTGAGTAGTCATTAGATCTACACTAGATCGCTGCTTCTATTTTCATAAAAAGCTGCTGGTTTGCCAAGCCTGGCCCAGCTCAGATATTAAATCTCTACCTACATCTATATTACATATACTCTAGACTTATTAAACTTATCTAAACCAGAAGTGAACAGCAATATCCTCTAGTGCCAGTAACCGGCTTGTGCCAGTAATGGCCATCATGCGTTTGCAACTAGTTTCCCCCAAATTTTATAGTGATTTCCCATGGATTATGACAGCAGCCAGTATTTCATTTATTTCTCCAACAAAATAATTTAGAATGGTGGAAAAAGAAATGATTTAAGAGGTTTGTATGATCAATTTACCAAAACCACTTTGCGCATTCTTGCCCACTGAAAGTAGCGATGCAACAACCATGACATTTTATTGTTTTGTGAAATAAAAAATGCAATAATTTATAAACATATTGTGTAAATTGAAAAATAGAGAGCTTAATCTGATTTTCAGTAAAGTTTTATGACATCTGTCTTGTTACATTTCTCAAGGAAATGATTTTCTTTGAGAGGGAAAAATCAAGGTCTCACATCGCTAAAGCAGTGGGCTACATGTCTGTGTTGACACTCTGGCCATGTGCTTTTCCCTAATAGGGTGCTTCAGAACACTGCTCGCTGAAACAGAGTCCCCCAAGCGATCTATTTTTAGCCGCGCCGTCCGAACCGGCGGGTGACTGTTACCTCCATTCATGGGTGAAAGGTCAGATTCGTGCTGCCTTCGATGTTGAGTGTTACTACTACTAGTATTACTGATTAGGCTGCAAGGCGTAACCTAGAAGTTTGTTTAACCAATGCCTCGGAACAAGCATTGCGCTTAAGAGTACTTGCCACTTGAACATAGGAAATAACATTGTCAAGATCTGGAGAGAGTATTTTTTCTCCTTTTTCCGAAACTTTAGAAATTTCCGAAATATCACTAATTTAAGACCATGCAGTCAAGAACTTTTTGGTAATGGTGCTAAGCCGTCAAGAACTTTTTGGTAATGGTGCTAAAATCAGCAGAATTTTACAGAATTNCGTTTTACCTAAAATAAGCCAATTTTCTTCAAAATTTTTTTTCTCAGAAACTAGAAGGAATTCAGAGGAACTTTTTGGCATGGTTTCATTTCTGACCCTGAAGAACATTTAGGGCAAGTTTTAACAAAATCCAAGAGGGTCACCGGCAGAGCCGATTGATCTGACGTGAAATGACCCTCTTGCCTAATTATCAACATAATATATATTACCACTCACAAACGCGTACACATTCATCTATCCACAAATCCACAAACATCCCAATACATATACACGCACAGACACGCACACTAAAATATACACACACACAGGTGTACCACGCTCACACATTTGCACAGTCATGCCCATACATATTACAATAAAATCCCATATAAAACATGCCCTTGGTGTACTTATTATTGAGGTATACTTGATACACTTGTTAATACGTGCCTCATTAATGAAATGATAGAATGATAATGAGTCTGTGCACGTGAAATACCAATCTTAATACCAAGGTAAGTTACACTTATTAAATGAATCAACATTTAATATCGAGGTTCCTCTACATGTTCCCATAAGGAGATATCAACCTTTATTTACTCTCAAGGGAATATGTTTTATAATGTCGTCTATTAGTATCAGTATTACATATTAATCAGCTGCACGTGAAGTCAAGATATTAAGTTATTATGTCAATAGGCATACTTCTTTACTAAGTATGAAATCATATGCGCGAATGCTTAAGTCCTTGATATGATAAGTATAACATGTATACTTTTTTCATGCACCAAGGGGCATTTGATACAAGAACTTTATTTAAAAATTTTAATGAAATGATAATCATAAAATTTTTAATAACAAGGTAGGTCTGATCATGGGTTCCAGCTTCTAATGCTAAGATTACACAGATCTTTCCCTCTTCCTCGAGCGAAGAAGCCAGCATAGTGATATAGATCTATGGATTACATTGATTTTGTGGGGATACCCTACAAAAGAAGTTTGATGAAGTAGATTTAGGTCATTAAAACAATTTTAGCCCCAGGAACATCATTTTCTCCATGCTCCACATAGAGCTGATCATTAGCCTCAGCCAGTGTTATGCATGGATATGCACTCTGACCCCCCAGCCTCGCCAGGTGACCTCTGACTGATGACGTAGGCGGTTATCGGACTTAAAGCGATCCGAGGTCCACGCGGAAGATCTGAAGAACCCTATAGCGAGAAGTTATTTTTTCCCATTTTCCTATTCACAGTATGAAAGCAAAAAAAAAAAGCTATCAGTTTACAATTAAACAGGATAAAGCCATGCATTTCATTTATGCATTGTTCCGACATTTCATAGTCATAGTGTAATTTCCAATAATTTACGAGCGATTTCCCCCTAAGAAAAATGGCTTTTCGTGAAGCCATTTTACCCTGCCCTACAGGAAACATCTGTGGCAACATGGTCAGAGCATATTGATCCGGAAGCAGGGCAGCGGTAATCGGCACGACGCCAAAGGTAGAGGAATATCGACAGAGACATCAATGGACATCTATTTCAAGGCAGCACTAAAAACAAAGTTTATCTGATGTGAAAATGGTGTTTGATTTAAATCTGAAAGTCTGGCAGGATTCTGTTAGCAAATCTAATGAGGAAATTGCGGTAAACAATAAGACGGCGGTTACCAGCACTTCGAGGATAGTCTATGGGCTATCTCGAAGGACAGCACCGCAATGATAATGATACAGTTCACTTTGTCAAAGACAAGTCATGGACTGTATCGATATTCCGACTAAATCGCCATCGGTGCTGTTTTGTTAGACTGAGAAAGCCAGTCTATGTCTCTATGACTATGGCTATGGCCTATGCTGTATGCATCGCATGGAAACAATATCTTGCCCGCAATGTTCTCATTACTGAGATTTATGACATGGAAATGACTCTGAGCTACATAACAAAAATTTTAATTGCTGCTTCGTTTGACATATTATGTCCGATCCCTTGTCATGCGTTTTGTTGAGTCCCTTCGTGATTCGTCCGGCACAGTCCGGTAATCATAGTCATAGTGGATGATGGCCACCTCTTCAGTCTTGCTTGACACGTTACAAAATTTGTGACCTTGCCGTGGCACAGTTACTTTGCAAAACTGACAAGGGTACACAACACTTCGATAGTGGTCTTGAAAGACATACAAAATGCAAGCTAAATTATTTCTGATGCTCACAATTCAGTTGCAGCAATCTACTTCAGGAATCAGGTTGTAGAGCACCTGCTACGTGTGTACACGATTACACACCGGCTTTTGTAACAGGTTATTTGATTGGCAGAAATAGCGGAAGTCGTGCCAACACCATTGATTTCTCTAAATGCCGACTTACATCAAAAGTAACTCATATACCCTAGTCTATTTGTTAGCATCGAATTAATTCAGCATAATAATATGAATAGGGATTCATTATTACAGACATTTTGTCTTGATTGTTTTATGATATAATATATGTCAATAACATTGCCAGTTATCAAGCTATGCTATGCAATGAAATTTGCAAAGATAAAGGTGTTCATGTACTTTTTGTTATTTAGGCTTACCGTCTGACGAAAAACGAAACTTGCTTATAATTTTTAATTTGTTTACGTTTTAGGCTAGCACATGGTTCATGACTACTCGAGAGAAGCGCAGGCATACCGATTTATAGATCTAGACTAGATTAAATTATAGATTAAAAATGGGTAAGGTTAAAAAACAAAGGAAACGCCTCCACGAGCAAATATATCAAGAACAGCAAGCCCAACCGAGCAGTAGGTCAGGCAAAGAAAGGAGTAGAACAGAAGAAGACAAGGTAAATCTCAACAAGACGTCAAGACCAAGACTGCCAATGCCAAGAGTCAGTCAAACTCAAGATGACTTGGATGTGAAAAACTTTAGAAGTAGACCCATCTGGATATAGGGAGAATTAGATTTATAGTCTACTAACGACATATTCGTATTTCTTGTATTTTATGATTCAGGAGGTGACATGAACAGAGGCAGTTTATGGGCTAGTCGTTTCATTTACAACATTCATTTGATATGGGTGATACCACAGTCCACACTGACCAGAGAGTTGACGAGATACCATGTAACTGAAATATAAATGGAACTTTTCCAATGGCCAATGTGCCCTTGGAACTGGGTTAAGCAATGTGCTCATGCTCACTTGTCAAGGTTGACTACAAGGGCAAGAGTAAATTTACACCAAGTTAAACATAGTCCGTACAACAGTGTTGCGTGTGTGTGCTGCTGACACAGTAAAGTTGACTTATGAAATGCTGGTAACCACCGTCTTATTTCTTATCATCATTTCAGATTTTAATAAAAGATCATTTTCTCATCAGATGAATTTGGTTTTAAGTGGTATAAGTCAATAACCGCCTTGAAATAGATGTCCATCGATGTCTCTGCAATATTCTGCTACCTTCAGCATCGTGCCAACTGAAGAGCATTTTTCTAAAACTCAGTATATGGTCTCTGAATATTTTCGAGGAACAGGGGTAGCTATCTGCGTCACAGCCTTAAAAATGCACAGTATTTGTTCATAAATTTTCAACCCCTTACACATTTTCTTCGCCCAAGCGCTTCCGAGAAAATGCAGCTTGAAAGTCAGGATTGTCACACCACGTGGGCCGCCATAACTGGTTGTCCAGTCGGCGCGGCAATATAGCGTGACGTCATAAAGCGATACGCAAGCTAGTAAGTAGTCGTTGTGCGAAGAGAATTATCTACATGCAATAACTTTCCTAGGTGCTAAATTTTATGCCTTTTTATCACATATGATCATTAAGTCTGTTGTTGAAGACTGTGAACAAGTGCCTGTAATCTTAGAAAAGGCAGGATGAATATATTTGATAAAAGAAGCATCTGTCTGAGCACTGAGTGAGTCGCTTTATTAATGTATGCATAGCCTATGTATGGTTGTCTGTGCCGTTTTTCCTCTTGTATTGTTTAATGAACTCTCATTGGTCTACAGTTCTGACATTCTCTGTCATTTGCCTGAGGGGCACGTAGGTTGTTAAGATGTTGCACAGCAGGATATGATTTGATTGACAGCTAACTATTGTCTCAGGCAGTGTTTTCTGCGCTTAGGGGCGGTGTTACTGTTAGTTGCATCACTAGTCATAAATCAGTCAACATGTGTCAAAGAGCTGGTCAAACAGCTGGCATATCGACATGAAAATAGTTTGACACTCTTATGTTGGCCAGAGATGACCATGGGAATAATTTGGAGAATACTTGTGAANTTGTTGAAGACTGTGAACAAGTGCCTGACTTTGATCGCAATGCTGTAATCTTAGAAAAGGCAGGATGAATATTTGATAAAAGAAGCATCTGTCTGAGCACTGAGTCGCTTTATTAATGTATGCATAGCCTATGTATGGTTGTCTGTGCCGTTTTTCCTCTTGTATTGTTTAATGAACTCTCATTGGTCTACAGTTCTGACATTCTCTGTCATTTGCCTGAGGGGCACATAGGTTGTTAAGATGTTGCACAGCAGGATATGATTTGATTGACAGCTAACTATTGTCTCAGGCAGTGTTTTCTGCGCTTAGGGGCGGTGTTACTGTTAGTTGCATCACTAGTCATAAATCAGTCAACATGTGTCAAAGAGCTAGTCAAACAGCTGGCATATCGACATGAAAATAGTTTGACACACTTATGTTGGCCAGAGATGACCATGGGAATAATTTGGAGAATACTTGTGAAATCTTTGGAAAGAAAGAACCGGTCTCCGCGATCAAAGTGAAAAATGAGAAGGACCGTAGCAATTAGCATGGATATGCCTGTTGAGCATAGCAACAGTTACGAGATGGGGAGGGGGGAGAGAGGGAGTAGATGGGCGGGCACAATTACAGGGGTGAAGCAAAGACATTACATTTACAATGTCTTTGGGGTTGAGGGAGAGAGAGAGAACGAGAGAAAAAGGGAATAGAAGCAATAAGAGAAAGTGAGAACCTGAGTGGCTAAGGAAAAAAAGTGAGAAGGCAGGTAGTAAATAGTGACTCAGAGGAGAAAAGCATCTTGGCTCTCACTGGCTCTCCTCACTCTCTCGCTCTCTTTCTCTCTATTTAGCGTCTAGGTTTTTTGTTCTTACCCCCTGTTTTTTCCTAGATTCTTATTCCCCCACCCATCGCTCCTTGCCTTATTNTTATCCACCCACCCCCCCTTCTCTTCATCCCTGGAATTGTGCCCACCCATCCCATACTAGGATCTCTCTCATTCCCCTCACTGATAGTGAAGACCAATTGACCAATTCAATTTTTCAAAACTACAAGTATGCTCCCGTGGTCATCTCTGACCAAAATAAGGAAGTCAAAATAAATTTCACATTGATGTGCCCCTTTTTTTATCTGCTCTTGTAAGTCTTTTGATTGATTTATGACTAGTGACACAACCAGTGCCGCTCCTAAGCACAGAAAATTTGACTGTAGCGGCGTCTAAATTATCTGAAAGTGCTCCTCAAGCAAATAATAATTTTATGTTGTCAGAATCTTAGGCCAGTGAGAGCTCACTAAACCACACAGCAGACAACAATACAAAAGCAGTGCAAACTTTAATAAACGGACTCAAATAGTGGTCAGACAGATGTTCCTTTTTCTCAAATATTATTTTATCCTCCCATTTCTAAGGTTACAGCACTGCGATCAAAGTCGGGCAGTTGTTCACACAGTTTAGCAAAAAACTTTTCTCAATGATAAATGAAAAAAAGACATAACATTTAGAGCCAACGAAAGTCATTGCATGTGGATAATTCTCTTTGCATAATGACTACTAGCTTGCCTCTCGCTTTCTGAAAGCCTTATTCCCATACCGACCGGACAACCAGTCATGGTGGCTCGCAGGGTGGGAAAATCCCAACCTTCAAGCTGCATTTTTTCAGAAGTGCTTGGGCAAAGGAAACAGCTAAGAGGTTGAAAATTTATGAAAAAATACTGTGGATTTTTTAGGCTGTGAAGCAAATAGCTTCACCTGTCCTTTTAAGGTAATTCACAATTGCTCTTCACACATATGGTTTTATGTACTGTTAATGACATAAAATTTGAGGGCGTGAAGATTTTCAGTTGAATTTTAGTTTTGAATAAATCAACACAGAAATGCATCTTTGAAATCACTACCAAGTTTTCAACGCAAGTGTATTCGCAGAGTTTTGGAAGAAAACGCTCTTAAATTACTATTGTCCCACATCCAGGTCATTTTGCGATGGTAACTCTATTTGTAAAGATATTTCCTGTACACCGTACAGCAGGGTAAAAGGGCTTCACGAAAACGGGTAAGCCATTTTTCCCAACGAAAGGGGACAACGCTTCACGTAAGTTAATGGGGAAGATTGTGAAATGTCAGATGTAGTATGTAAAATGCATGGTTTTATTCTTAACATTAAACTTGCAGGATTTTTTTTTTCTGCTATCACACCATGTGTAAGGAAATACTGTATTGGGGAAAAAAATCACATCTCGTTGTTGGAGAAAAGCACATGATCGGGGCAGCAACAACTGATTACATGATTTGCAGCCTGCTACTTTATGAGTTAGAAAATGGCATCATCCTTAATTTTTCCCTCACAAAGGAAGTCACTTTCTTGGGAAATGTAACAACACCGATATATCCTATATATATGCTTATTAATTATTGCATTTTCTTTTCACAAAGCAATAAAATAGTATTGCTACATTGCCACTTTCAATTCATTGACCAAGAATACACAACATGATCTTGGTAAATTGATTATACAAACCTCTAAATTACTTTCCCCCATTCTGAATTATTCTAAACCCTGTTGGAAAAGTAATGAAACACTGTCTGCTATCGTAACCCAGGGGGGGATCTCCATAAATTTCGGGAGATACCAGTTGCAAACAGATGACAGAAATGACTGGCAGGAGCCGGTTACTGGCACCAGAGGATAGTCCAGACTTCTGTTGAAACTTACCCTGTCCTTGGCAGTATTGACAGGAAGATACCATGCACTTAATGTTGGCAGTAATCCCAAAATGAGAGTTAGGTCACATTAGAGTCTTAGACATGATATCCAATAAACATGGATAAGAAATGACATTTCAGTGACACTGACTGAGATTGAGAGGATGATACTGTATGTGTCTTTTTGCCAAAATTTTTGGAGGGAGATGTGAGCAGAGTATTACAGAGGCACATTATTGATCCTGCACAGCACAAAGTAACTGAAGCTGTTGATTTCACTACAGATTTATACTTGGACTGTCATTTTGCTTTCAGTTTGTAGATGAAAAGCTCTCCAAGAAAATCTTAGCACAGGCTCGGAAACAAGGTGAAGATTTGCAGAGAGAATTTGATGGATCCAGTACTGGGTAAGTGCACTTTAGCTTCATTTTCGCACAAAAGTAAAAAATGTTTACATTGTAAAATCTGGACGTTACAGAGGTAGGAATAGATCCTGCTGTGGATATTCATATCCATCACAAGTAAACATAATCTGTGAAAACTGAAGTGGAGATGGTTAAAGATAGTTGTCCATCTTTATAATTCAAAAGCCATGCAGTCATTTCGATACTGCCATTCCCAGGGGACAATTCACAAGAATACTTCAATTCCCTGTTACCTGATAAATGAAGATATTGGATAAAAATCACACCATTTCATTTTCCTGTTCATTTTGCCTGCTTCAGCTTGTCTTTGTTGGCTCAGTTTTATTTATTTCCTTCTATTTCTTAGAGGTAAAGTGGGTGAATCTTGAGAGACATTAAAATAACTACAATTCTAGTGCTTAACTTTTGAAGTTGTTTTTTTTTTGTTGCAGAGCCAAACCAAAGACCTCCAAATCAAAACAGGCTGCACCAAAGAACATCAAGTTGGGAGGAGCCTCTGCAGCAGACAGCGACTCTGATGACGATGAAACCAGCAAACATTTGTTTGATAATTTCAGCAGTTTGGAAAAAACTGTTATGGTAAGCCTGTCAAGAAACTACAGTCGAGTCCGCTTAACTCCAATTCGCTGGGACCACCTAAATGAGTTGGAGAAATCAGAATTCAACTAACGATTTCCAAGGCGAGCCAACCGTATGCGAGCGAGCGAGCACCCTGGGGAGGTCATGAGGGCAATTCAACAGGGGATGTAACTAAAGATGGCATATTGGGGAAGTATTTTAAATGGGATTATTTCTTTTTATAAGAAATCGCTCTGAGTAGTAGCTTAATAGATGAAGAGGCCGCCACTTTTTCCACTTGTTCCCAGTTTTTCAAGATCGTAGAAAGCGTGCTAGCGGGAACGCCATACTTCTCAGCTATGACATTCTTCGACATCGCACCTCTGTCGATTTCCTGGAGCATGTTAATATTCAACTCAGTGGAAAGAGTCTTGAGGTTTCTCTTTACAGGATTAGAGGAAGCCATTATTTAGAGGACAAATTCAATTTAATTCAAGTTGAAAATGATAAAGATGAGTCAACCGTACGCGAGCGAGCGAGCACACTGGGGAGGTCACAAGGGCAGCCTCTTGTTTATTTACCGTCACAGGGCAGGGGCCAGATGCGTTGTATGTATACACTGCTGCCGAGATGTTTAACTATCGATCGATTTTTCAGCACCGCCGAGCCTTCCCGCATTCTCTTCCCCCCACTGTATTATTAGCGGTGGTGTTAATACACACGTCCAACTTATTGTGCTGCGGCTAGTGGCACTCGCCGTGTCCAGTTTTATTGCCTCTCTCTATCCGCGGCACCGTCTCATTTGACTTTCAAGCCGCTGGCATTGTTTGGCACCACACGGGGAGAACGCCATAAGGTGATTTTTGCCTCTGTGACAGCGGTGGGCAGTTGGAGTAATCAGAAATAGGCGTTAATTACTTCTTGTTATGCAAAGGCAATTAATAGACGCAAAGAAGAAAAAAAAACTATTATTTCTCTTTCTCTCGACTAATAAGAAATTGGAGGAATCCGATTTCGACATACATGGACTCGACTGTATGTTCACTGATCAGGAAAGGAATGCAGAGACTGGAAAGGAAGATCATGAAATGAGAAAGTGTAAAGGAAAAATTCAGAAAAACAAAAAAGGGAGTAAATGAAGAATGATGGCATTGGGAAAAAAGCCCCCAAAAAACGCAACACTGAGTTTGTTTTTTTAATATACTGTATGTGCATTAGCTCAATATTTGACAGTATAACTAGTTGCCAGTTTTATTTGGTCGGAGTGCGCAGATGCTGAAACTGTTTGTTTCATTATGTTTTACAAGTCATACAACATCAGAATGATGGTGATGATTATATTATTAAGGTTCACCCTGTCTTCTCTGCAGGAAATCAATGACGAAGATGAAAACGATTTAAGGAAATTCATGAATCCCAACCCCAAACAGAGGAAAACTTTGGCAGATATCATCAGTGAAAAATTGGCAGAGAAAAAAACAACAATGACAGGTTTGTTCTTATATTGATTATGGCTTTTTTTTTTCCCCATTTTTATCTCTTCAGTTTTACTCTCCTTTTAATTCATCCTGTTTTCCATTCTAGCACATTCATATCAAGGTCCTTGAAACAGAATTGTAAAAAGGTTTAGGTAATCAGTCATTTCTGACAGTTTGCATGAATCATTTTAGAGGCAGCTTTTCTCAAAATCATTGTGAAATTTGAATTTTCTGTTTGTTTCTCTCCAAATCATTTTGTACATTTTGATCGACAGATCCACTGATCCTCTAAATGTAGAGATGCTCTGTCAGATTCATTGCACAAAGTTCTGAGTCTTTTCCTGGACATTATTATTTCTATAATTAGTTATCCTGTCTTTTCTTGTCAGAAATGATGAGTGATGTCGCTGTGGAAGAAGAAATTGATGAAACAGTTCGAGAACATTTTATCAAGATTGGAGAAGTCCTTTGTCATTACAGAAGTGGTAAACTTCCAAAAGGTTTCAAAGCAATCCCAAGCTTTCCTAACTGGCAGCAGGTAAAGTAATATTTTATGTATTTTGTATTTTTATATGGTGGAGAACTGGGGAAGCATTCACACTCCACATGATGTTTCATATTCAGTGAAACTCGGATATAACGAGGTCGTCGGGACCGACCGTCGGTGCTCGTTAGAACCGATGGCTCGTTACACGCATGCAGAGCTGCCAACCAGTACGAAATTTTCGTATTTCATACGAAAATCTGACCTCAGTACGAAAATACGAATCGTACTCTTAAAAATACGAAAATAGACTGTCAGTATGAAAAAGAATACCGTGAATGACTTCCGCAACGAAGTCGGACGCTTAAAGAGCTTTCTTGTACTGAAAATCATCAAAGTGGGCTGTTTTAGTCATGAGTACAAGTACTCAAGTCTCACAACAAACGATTGAAAATCGTAGAGTACAGTACAGTACTGGCATTCCGTTTTGCCGTAGAGTACACAGCAGTATCGATGCTGACGCGCGGTTCTTAGTTTCGCTGGCACTGTTTGGCGTGTATGCTAGGCCTATTTGCCGGCCTCATACCAAAATTGCTAGATCCAGAAGAAGTTTAGTTGAAACTAGAAGTCTCTTACACAGATACCAGTCATCACAGGAGGCTTTGTGCTATTGTTCAACCCATCTCCAGATAACCTTGCAACGTTTGGGGCTTTACTTTGATGCCCGACAAATCCCGTCATGCGTATGCATTGTGCCATACCCAGAGTACCTACACATTACCTGTGTATGCTGTTTTATTTGGTCTGTTGTGAGTGTATACTGTAGGCCTTCAGGGCATTAGATGACCTACATTTGGGATGAGCATAGTGTACTACTATAATAGTGTTGGCTTTAGGGCCAAGGTTAATGACCTTTACTGTACTACTGTACTAGACTAGATCTAGTAGGCCTGACAGAGCCGCTTTCAAAGCCCCAGTTTGGAAAGTTTAGGCCTAGCTCTAGACTAGATGTATTTCTCTTTCCTGCTGATGGTCTTGCATTTCAAGCTTAGCAGCAATTATGTGATGAACAAGTTTCTTTTGTATAAATTTGTCTTACAAAATGAGGGCGTTCTTGTGTTATTATTGCCAGTATCTTACATATCTTATCAGTTTTTAGTTTCTTTTTTTGATTTTAAAGGAAGGGGGATTTTTTTTAGTTAAAAGCAAGAATTCACCTAATCAAAATAGCACTTAGATTACAGGAATATGAAAAGGATTTGGAAAGAGCTGTTGATAGTCAAGTATATTATTTTACCACAGTGAGTGACTCCCATTATCTCAGTTTAAAGCTGAAGAAAAGCTTTTTAGTGTGATACAAAAACAGTAGCTATCTACAAGCCTAAAAGTATTACTAAAAGTAAACAGCTAAAAGGAGACATTCATTTAAATTTCGCGAGATTATTTTTCTGCACCAGTGTGAGTATGAAAATCAGGGTCAGAATATGAATTTTTGATGCCTGGAATATGAAAATCCAGTTTTGGAGGTTGGCAGCCCTGCGCATGGTCTACTGAAAATCATGTAAAAACTGTCAGTAGTGTCAGGGAGACCCATAAACTAGATCTAACATGGCTAGACTGCTCGCTGCGGGTAGAGCGGAAGCGCCTTGTCTACCCAGGGGTCACCCAGGTAAACATGCCAGCATGCTGCAAGTTTGCCACAAATCTGGGGGCCCCGCGGCGTGACCAGGTACCGCCATGTTTTAATAGTCGCAGGAGACGTCGCGGGCTGGGTGAGCAGTCTAGCCCTGTAAGTCTATGGGGAGACCCTTTATTTAACAGGGTACTTAACTCTGAAAGTGTGCTTGTTGCGATGCCGTTTTCACGACAAATTTCTGCCTTGCTCTTCTGCTTTCTCTCGACTTCTTCGATTATATTTAGTTTTGTTTCGAAGGACAGACATTTTCTCTTCCTCGATTCCATCATTGACAGGTGTAAACAAAGCAATGCAAATGTTGAGAGTCGAGAAACGAATGACTGACCGATCGTAATCACCGTTTCTGCGATTGTTATGATTGAAATCAAAACTGCCTAGCGCAATGATTGGTCTAAACAACAGGCTTGGCCAGTTATTAGCCGAGCATATCAATCCCATCATCCTCCCGTCGCATGGTCACATCTCCACCGCATCCTTCCCTACCCCGCTTCTTGGCCTACTGTGCAACTAGTTTGTACCGGTAATCCTACCGGTAAATTACATAAGCGAGACAGCGAGACTTACCTATTGTTGGCATTTGTTACGTAGCCTAAACGTTCAAGTTCCTCGCCGCTGAAAGTTTTATTGCGGACGAAAGGGTTGCGAGGGCTTAATTGCAGGTCGGTTACCTCGTTAGGGCCGAGTTTAGAGGATTTTGTGATCGTTATATGAAAGGCAAGTTTACTATTACGAAGAAGGAAACAAAACGGGGATTTTCTTTTTGCTCGGTACATGCGAGAACTCGTTTTATCCGTGCTCGTTATATTCGAGTTTCACTGTATATCATCCTTGTTGATACTTAAAATCTTAAAGTAAATAAACTCATATGGAAAGTTTGTTATCATCATGTTCAGAATTCTAGAGTGATCTAATGACAATATTGGAATTCAAGTTTGGGCTAAAAAATTTAAAGCAGCTCCATCCAATTGTTACCGTCAACATATGACTGTAAACCTTGCCTGAACTCAGATGGATTAACTTTCAATATTTCAAATATTAGACAATTTTATATTAGTTCTCTTTACAGTGGCATTCAGAGAAGCGGGAAAATTAACGATCATCTAAATCTATATGCGTTTTGAAATGTTTTACCCATGAATTTAGGAAAATAGCACTCCCTAATAATAGAAACAAACTGTTCAATCAAAACTTGTGAAATGTCCCGTCATGGCTCTCCTCTCCTTAGAAATTGATGAAACAGTTCGAGAACATTATATCAAGATTGGAGAAGTCCTTTCTCATTCCAGAAGTGGTAAACTTACAAGAGGTTTCCAAACAATCCCAAGCTTTCCTAACTGTGACCCATGGAGCTTTAATGACTTTACAGTTTTTTTTTGAGAAATCAGGTCTCTTTGCACCAGTAAAACAGTTGTATGCCAGCTACTTTTCTCCGAGCTTAATGTTTTGAGGAACACAGTGCTATAAATTTAGATGAACAGGGTGTCCACTAGACATGTGCTTGTGTTTTGAAATCTTCCTTAAGTAGACTTTAACCTGTGTTATTTTTTTTTCCACGTCCCAGGGTCATTTCATTAATAAATTGATAATGCTATACTGTAACACTAGTAACAATGTTTTTGATTTTAATTACTTACGTAGCATCGTGATGAGGACAGCCTTTCTGTTGGTCACTTTAATCATTTTTGTCAACCATTTATCATAATTTTATCATCCTTACAGTTGTGTAGTCGCTGATTTTGTATATGATTTTCTTTTTTGTCCTCAGCTTGTTGACCTCACAAAGCCAGAAAAGTGGACTGCTGCATCAATATATGCAGCAACTAGGATATTTGTGTCAAATCTTCCAAAATACCATTTTAAAGAGTAGGTATCCCTAAACATCAGCCATCCAAAATAAAGCATAAGGAATAAACATTTCCATATTTTCAAAAACTTATTCAGTTTTCTTACGGAAGTTACAATACTGTTCAGTAGACAAATAAGAAGATGTAATAATGCAGATTCTTCCATGTGAATCTTGATATAGACCTGAGAATTTCTTGAGTATAGAGCAATGATGGGGTTAAAGTGCCTGAGCAGTGCTGTTTAAAGACATTTTGCATGATTAAATGTTAATCTATAATCTTAGGTGTTTTGTGCATATTCCCTCCCTCCAGTCCCACTTCTGCCTGCTTTCTCTCTCTCTCTCTCTTTCTTTCTTTCTTTTTCCCTTTCTTTCAGTACTTTCACTCTCTCTCTTTCTTTTTCCCTCTCTCTCACTCACACACAAACACACATGCTCACTGAGGAATGTACTTTGCTTTTGTGTCTCATCATTCATCTTTGTTTTCACTAACTTTGTTATTGTTACCTATAGCAGGATATCATTTACTTTTCAGTTTCTGTTCATTAATCCTTCTGCCACGAATTCGAGATGACATTGCTGAGTATAAACGCCTAAACTTTCACCTTTTCCAGGTGAGTATCTGTCACCCTCAAGAGTAAATATGCAATAGTATTCACATGATAAGTTCAAGTGAGTTAAATCAACACATCATTCTGGGAAAAGTAGATAATGAGAACTAAGCAACCCCAGGTGCTATCGAAAAGAAGTGGGACTAAAAACAAACAAAATATAAATGCATCATATCAGAACCTTTGGAAAAAAAATTAAGGATACTGTTGTTTTGCTTTGAACACCTGGAAATTAGTTATCCCAAACTTGGTTGTCTGCTGTAAAAATATAGGTTTCACAGCGTTGATATTTTGATATATTCAGACCAGTGAAAAGAGTTTTGAACAATTGAAAGCAAAGTGGTCTACTCCAAATTCCATTTTTCATGATCAGTTACACTTTGTCCTGTAACAAGCCGGAAACACTAAGGGGTTAGGTAATTTTTTTGTTTTGTTTCAATCCATACACAGGCTCTGCACAAGGGTATCTACAAGCCTGGAGATTTTTATGAGGGAATAGTTTTGCCACTGTGTGAGGTGAGTTTTTGAAACCTGCATCATTTCATATTCATGGTATTTATGCAGTGATTAACACAGTGGGTGCAGAAGATATGATGATGTGAAATTACCTTCCTGGTTAAAAGTGCTGGAAGCTTGTGAGCAGAAAAATGGAACCTATTCTGAATTGTGGTAGCCTGAATATTTACCTTGTTGCATTTTCAAAGACAACCCTAGAAAGAAAGTACATGTGCATCATAATGAGTTTAGGGATTCAAGCAACTTAACTTCAGTATATTCATCCTTCCAGGAATGACATTTCTGTGTCCCTTTTCATAAATGATATCTGATATATTAATGATGCAAGCAATTATTGTGGGTTATTTGTTCATGCAGTAATCACTGACTAGGTCCACCAGTGTCATCTTTTGTTGTGCACTTTGACTTCCTCAGGCAGGTGACTGCACCCTCAGGGAAGCAACAATTGTTGCAGGAGTTGTTGCGCAGAGTTCAATTCCTGTGGGCTATTCAGCAGCAGCCCTTATCTTGATATCCAAGATGGACTACAATGGAGCAAACAGCATCTTCATGAGAACAATCCTGAACAAAAAATATTCATTACCTCTCTCTGCCATAGACGCTGTTGTAGAACATTTTATGAGGTAAAATATAAAGGATAGTGCTTATATGTATCACATGATATGTTCATCATTAATCATGGGGAACAGAACACATTGCATGGTATTGGAGATTAACTTTAGTGAAAAGCATCATACAACAGAGGATTGAAAGTTGGGTGTGAGGTTCAGTTCTGCAATGTGGCATACTGTAAACTTTTCACAATGCACTCCACAATACTTATGCGGCACAAATCACACCAGTTCACACTGTGCCTCCCATTGGGTGTGCAGCTTTTAGTCTGACCTTTCATGCTGGCCCGCGCAAATGTTGTGATTCGAAATTTCACACAATACTGCAGTCTGTTAACCATCTGTCATTTCAAGCGTAGTCAGTTTTATATAATTTTTTTTATTTATTACCTAGTAAATAGCTTTGTACAGAAAAACAAACACAGACATGTAGAGTATTAATTACTTTGTTTTTATGTTTTGTTGGAATTATCTATCAGTTTTTTTGTTTTGTTAGAATTATCTATCAGTTTTTTTGTTTTGTTAGAATTATCTGTCAGTGGTGTGTTTCTTGGGGCTGGGGATCTTTGCACCTAAGGCGCACGGTATTGAAGGAGTAGAAGACTTGGGCAGATGCAATGTGAAAAGGTTAAGCTCCTCACTATCCCCTCACCACATCACATACGTAAAGTATCAGTATGAGTTTCCTACATAATGCCTGTAAGAGCATTCTAGCATTCCACATCGCAAGTTGCATCCATGAAGCAACTGCTCTAATAGCAGTGATGTTTTTTTCAGTAATGTTTTTCAGCAGTTGCTTTCTCCAACATGGAATGTGGCAGTGCCATTGTGGGCATCAGGCTAGAAATACATCTGGGACTGTTTTAGAGACTTGTTACACACTAAATAATCATAATCTATTACAGCACAGAGATCTGCATAAAATTGTGTCCCAGCAATCATTCTGTGGTAACCCTGTAATTAGTGTTACTCATGTCCTCTCCTCTCATCTAGCTATTGGCACCATCATCAGTATCTTGTTTTGTTTACAGGTTTACAGAGGTGGAAGAGAGAATGCCTGTTTTGTGGCATCAGTGCCTGTTGACCCTTGTTCAGAGGTACAAACATGATTTGACAAAACAACAGAAGTCTCAGTTGTTAAAGGTGGTCTCTCTCCATGAACATCATGAAATCACACCTGAGATACGGAGGGAGATCACCCAGAGCAAGAGAAGTAGAGGCGACCCGGAAGTCGATGATGATGATGACATGGTTATGTGACCTTAATATAGTCTGAAGCTTTCTTTAATTTATCTAAGATGTTGAGCTGATGTTGGGGTTAAAGGAGGAAGGGAAATTGCTCATTATGCTTGATTGACTGTGTGTAATGAGTTCATGAAACTGCACTTTATCAAAGACCGTGATGAATCTGTATTTGAAAGGACAACATAAATAAAAACCAAATTCTAGATCAAGTAATGTCTCCAACATACGTCATTGGAGAGAAATGTAGTCAAATTTAAATGCTTGCAAGCATTAAATTTATGATAATCAGTGGGTCTCTGGTTGATTTAGATATGATACAGGAAAATAAATGGAAAAACTGAGATTCTCTAGTACCATTGAGGCATTTACGTTTAGGAAGAGCTATGATGCCAGAAATTCTGAGATTTGAAGTCCATGACTTTGCTACATAACTGACCTGCTGGAGCCATAATCAACTTGTCATGTCATGTCCTGATAACAAGTCCAATTATGACATGTTGGAAAAAAAAAAAAAGAAAGAATCTGGCCTTACATTTATTGTGTTAAAACTTAGTTCCTGCCTCCCTTTTTTGTACATGATGAGATAGTTTAGCTCCTAATTGAAAAACAAATTTGATTTACCATTCTAATGCTATTAAAATCAGGTCAGTTTCATTAATGACAAAAGATGGGTTCGTTTTGAAAGACTATTCAAAATGCAGTGGGTCTGTGTGATCTTAAAATCCAGTAGAATGTCTGGGATTGGTAATCCATACTTTCAAATTTTGGAATGTTCATGTTTGCTATAAAAAGATAACAGGCCATTCAATAGAAAGTGTGAGCCAGTTTTTCAAGTACATCAGGTTTTAGGTTGTGAGACTGTGAGGACATACTGCACAAATTTGATTGGAAGCAACATTGAGAACATTTTTTCTAAATGATCCGTTTTGTAGTTCATTACACCAATGTATGTCAGTGATATCACAGTCAACTGCCATAACTTGCAGTCCTCATAATTATTACTGCCACCTGAGAAACTGTCAGGTCAGCAACAACTGATGTTTCTGTTGTAGAGAAGCAACTGCATAAGTGCAACATTTTCTGGCTTCAGGGAAGTTGCATTTAAGCAGAGTCAAGTATACTGTATTATATATATGTGTAATATGTGTACTTGTACATAGGTCATTGATGATGTAAATAAAATGTAAGTAAAAAATAAATCTAGAAATATATCTAGAACTCTTGTTGGTTTTATTTATTGAGGTACTCCCATTAAACAATGAAAAAAAAAAAAGCATCATGCCCTCATGTTTATCTGTGATGTGACAACTACATTTCAGACACTTTGGTCATTAATGTTTATCACGAATTATCATGAAATGCAATATGCCTACATTGGAGTCCACAGGGGGTGAACTTACTTGTGAATTTTTGGTTGAAGTGAACTTATGCTGAGGTCCAGACCTACTTCTCCCTTATTTTAAGTGATGAAACCAATTGCTTTGCTAGATTTTTGCTAAAAAGTGAACTCTGAATTGCAGAGCCGTGAGCCATTGTGGAGGGTGGTCCGTGGAGGAGAGAGTAACTAAATTCTACTTCAGAGAGTTCTCTAAAATCATAGATTGTTAGTGTCTATCAAAGACTGATTCCGAGAAACAACTTGCACAGTAAAATCAGAAACTAAACAAGAAATTTCAGTTTTTCTTTTTGGTCTGTTGCTTTCTGTTTGTCATGACATTCTGTTCCAGGGTTATGGAGACTATAACAGAGCTGGTTATATGATGTATTTACACAAACAAGTTTATATAAGAAGAACTTTCTCTGTTTTATGTAAATATCTGCCTAAAGTTTTAGTCAGACCAAACTGCAAAGAGTTCAATATATTTTACGGATAAAAACATGACATCTCTCAATATACAAACCCTAAACAGTGGAATAAAAGGCAAGCCTAACTTGGCCTAAGTCATCATCCTCTAAAACACAAGCTATGCATTATGTAAACAAATCTTTAATTTTAAATATACATATAAAAGCAATGCTTAATGAATTCTATTTCATAAACAAATATATTCAGATGTTAACAACTACTGTACTTTACACCCCCATTTACATTCTCTCTTGCATTCTTTCTCTCATCATTTACACATCGATTAAACCTTCCTCTTTTTTCTTAAAATCATCTGGTCTCCATTAAGGTATAAATAGTAACAGAACTGACCCATCTACCATGAAATTTAAAGCTGCTCTTGCTTTTTTTTTTCTAAATACATGAAGAGCACACATTAACGTATATATAAAAGTCAGCAACCCAACATCATCTGGCACAGTAATCATTGCCAAAGCGGCAAATTAAAGGGCATTTCTCCAAACTGCTCTCCATCCACTTTTCTGGATGTAAAGAGTATCAGCATCTACTCACATTACATATCATCCATGTTGATGTGTTCCTCATTTTCCATAAAGTATGCCAAAGGTGATGAAGATATCATTTTGGCCAGAATTTTTGGCCTTTTCTGAGGACAGTTTTGTGTGAGGCCACAGAAAGAGAAAGGAACTAATAATTTTACAACAAGTTATTTCTCTTTCTCTTCATGACAGTAAAAAAAACATTGCATGAAATCCTATGGTCCTTTGATGTTCAGTTTTGTGAAATATGGCCTTGTTTGTTAACAGAAGATTTTATGCTTCAAGCTTCTCAGTGACAGTTTTATTGTATTCACATGTAGGTAAACTTTGGATAATGTAAATAGAAATGACCCTTCACCTAGATGAAAACACCTCACTGTTGTAAAAGAAATATCATTTTTTTTCCTTTCTGTACAACTTCAATGAAGTTATTATATAAGGAGAGTGCAACACTCATGATGAAAAACAAATGCCACAGCTGACTCACAAGGCTGATGTAGTTTATCAAAGTAGATGACTGCCATAGTCAATAAACTAGCATAGGCCAGGCTCCCAGAAAAGGTAAGCAAAGCCTGAAGTAAACTACTGTATATTATAATCACAGAATTGTAGAAATAACTTATCAATGTTTACTACTGACACCACAAAGCATACTTTACAAAACACAGATCCGCACACAGATCAATTCAAAAAAAAAAAAATTATCCTACTATATTGCTGCATGCTAAATGCATTGAGACACTTGCCTTGGACAGGATATACAGCTGAAAATGCTCTTGTAATGAATCTAATCAGTTAGTAAGCTGATCAGACCCAGACCAATGCAAACAAAAAGCACATCAAATCCAAGACATTGTAATTTGATACCTCTGTCTGACAAAAAATAAAAAAGAGAAAGTACCCAATAAGTATTTCGAGGGATGTGATGAAGAACGTTTTTTCTCACTAGTCACAACTATTATTGAATCAATCTGTTCACATAAATTGCTGCCACCCAGGTTCAGAATACAATCTTCCACAAAGTTTGCATTCAGAACCTACCATCAATAAAACTTAATGCAAAATGCATCAACAAGTTGAACTCACAAACAACACCATTCCCATACCATTCACGAGTAATACACAAAAGCTACAACCGATCTAAGTGATCCGAAATATATGAGGGATCTGTCTTGCATGAAATGTGCCTTATCTCCCATATTTATGAGGAGGGCTACAGCATATTCATTACAAAAATGCACTAATTGGCAGCAATAGTATACATGACAATCTGCCAATTTATCACAGCACTGACACAAATTACATATGTAGTAGAACCCATATAAGCAGGATGGCCCTGTTTCAGTCATATGGCTCTACTTGAGTAGACTATTCCATTATGAAGTGAGTTCTCTGAATCTACAGTTTCTATTGAAGTTAAAGTGTCTTATACACTGCTGTTGAGATGAGCCAAGAGGGGTTAATTTGTAATCTAATTGCAATTTCAGCAGACTACAGAATTATCTGAAATTAGATCACTATTATTTACTATTAAGGGGGAGTGGGATTTTCGGTTGGCTTCAAGATAAGTAATATGGTTCATCTGGCAGACCCAGAAGCAACCAAAGACAAAATGTTTCAGAGAGCATTTATGCAATTTAGACAAGCAAATCAAGGATCGGTCTTCTCTTTGTGAATGACCAATGAACAAGTCCTACGTGTGACAGCATCAATAGCAACAATGTGACTGAGAATTGAACTAATAATTTACATAATTCCTGTTAAAGATCATGTGAATGTTATGGAAATTTCATTCCAAATCATCTCACGAAAGCAGGATGTCATGCTCTAACACATACACATTTATATAACAAAAATTCCATATCCCAGGAATCATCTCACTTAAATAGGGCATCCCACTTTTGTGGGTTCCACTGTATAATGAATTCACTGGAATGTAGTATTTCAAAAGAAGTATGAAAAAAGTTAGTTTGAGCAATTAAAAGTATGGAATGCTGAAACAGGGGATATCCTTAACCTCTCAACCTCTCAATACCATTTAACATTTTGATAACCAGCCAAATGAGGCATGCATTAAAATAAAATTCATGCTTTGTTAAATGTAAATACTCCACTAATTCCCAACATCTGTGAATGAATCCAGCACAAAGATTATTCTGACAGCATTTTCCAGATCACTGTATCTTCACTGTAGATTTGCCATTGTAACATTAATATATTTAAAGATAAAATTCAAGACAGCTTTGAAAATTTTTTTCAATGACATTCATTAATCCTTTCCCTCTTCTCAGCTTGCCTCTGATTTTGAACTAAATAAATGTAACTCTTGAATACATTTTCAAACTAATAATGCACTAAGACTTAGTGTCTTATAATGACATGGCCACTCCACATTTCATCTCTGGATTGTAAATTTTAATTTAGAACAGAATTCATAATTTATTCAATCAATGTAGATTATATTACTGGGTGTCAAAATCTAAATGCTATATATATTCAAAGTTTCCATTTCAATGTTCACAGAGGTATGAACAAAAATCACTCAACTTTCTACTTTCATATCTTCACTTCAGAGGCCAACGATGTTATAAAAATTGTCTCAGACTGGAATAATGAAGTGTGACTGGTGTTCTTTGCAATTGCAAAGAAGGAGCCACAGGCTGAGGATCATACATTTATAAAGCTTTATTCCAAGCTTGACCTGGTAATTGTTTGAAACGTCTTTACAAGATGCTCTTCTACCAATGACATTTCCACTCTCTTCACCAGCATTTATCTATCACCCAGAACTGAAACCATCATCTGTTTTCTTTTCAAGGTTTCCAAACAGGCATTGGTCCACTAGGAGTAGACCTACCATTTATCTTGCTCCGACTTCTTGATATGCCCAAAGCTGTGGCTGGCCTTTTCACAGGTGCATTTGAATCCTTTGACACATCTCCATCCACAAAACTCTGAGTTGCCATTCCATTAGATAGACTCCAAAGATCCTGCTTTGAAAGTTTCTTGTCTTTCTTCTTTTTTTCATTCCATGGTGCTTCAAAGGAGGGTTCCTCCAGTTTAGAACCAAACAGTGTCTCGTCAACAAATGAAGGTTTGTGTTTCAGCTGTCGGAAATGCTCCCTAGTATTCCAGAGAATGGTTGAGTCATCTAGACTAGATTTTGTTTTCTTTTTCTCCCAGGTGTGTGTAGCCCCACTTGGAGTTGGGCACCACAACAGAGGACGTCCCCTTGATTTAGGCTTGGGTTCAGTTTTGACCTTGTTTACCCCAAATGTGCGAGCTGGGGGTGTGGGCTTGGGGTATTCCCATGGGGCTTTGAAGTTAACTATGTGTTCATCAAGCCTTGTAGGGTGCTGAGTGCTGAGAATGAAAGAAGGATTAGATGATTCTAAGACATTTT
Organism: Ellobium chinense; assembly: GCA_033807755.1. Lineage (NCBI taxonomy): Eukaryota > Metazoa > Mollusca > Gastropoda > Ellobiida > Ellobiidae > Ellobium > Ellobium chinense. The sequence goes on along the minus strand of JAWQUT010000518.1, from coordinate 352,098 downwards.
AACTTTTGTTACAAACATCTAATTCCAGCTCTGAGCACAGGAAATATTAATAAAATATCCATAGTGTATGTAAAATACAAGTGACACATTCCATAATCATTTCATTCTTTGTAATAACCCTATTTCTGTGTCCATTTTCTTTGTTAATTACAAAGTTATTACACTCAATGTAATGATTTAGGTATAAAAATTAATTGGCCATGCCACAACTAATACAGGTACTGTATTTTCGCTTACAATGGACATTTGCATTTGCAGCTGATATTACAGTGAGCACATCACTCTGAGCTTCCTATGAAAAATTCTACTCTCAGGACTTCTCTTTCTTGACTTTTGTTTAGGCTAGGGTCTGAGTACATCGTCTGCTTTTCCTACACTCTCCTCTACTTCCCTCACCTTCAGTGTAACAGAAATGCAAAATTGGTAGAATGGTTCCCCCACTGCCTATGATGACAGGAGCATTTGAAATGTCAAAATGAAAGAAGAAAAAAAAATGAGACAGCTGATTTGAGAATGGTGTGAGATTGAGGAAAAAATGTTGGCAATCTCCTGGGACAAGACCGCTCTTGCATTGATGCAGTTCATTTAGTCACTGGTTTAGCCACAAGATCGGTCCTATTCCGTGATTATCCCAAAATGTTACTGTATCAGCATGTCAGATTACCGAAATAGGGACTCCTCCACTGTGGAATGTCTTGCAAGGGTATGATAGCCATGCCTTGACTGGGCTGAACCAGGCCTGTGACTGGACAGAGCAGAGGGAGGCCTTGATCCCACAACAACAAAACCACCATCCGTCATGGTGACAATCACATCAGCGGCCACTCAGAATGCTGAAAATCTCAGAATGTTGTGTGTAATATCACATCTGAAATACATAGATCATGACTACCGCTTAGTGTTATCTCCATCACTCCCTCTCCACCTCACGACCTCCTTCCTCCACAATCTGAAAGAAGGAGAAATTTTTTTAATATCAGCAGAATATAATTTAGCATTTTGACTTTTCAACAGAGCCATTTCCTGTCTGGTTTAAGTCTACGGCGGTACAGTAGCTTTTACCCTTTCAAAGCTTTGCTTGAATAAAATAAACTAGATTTGAATGGCAATGCCAATAACCTGACAAACTTGTAAATATATAAGACAGTTTTCCCCCTTTACAGCACATTGTTTTCTGACCTAGTTTTACAACACGGTTATCAGTCATGGCACAATTCTTATTTAAATTTGATAAGATAGGTCAACAAAAAGTTTTCAAAGTTGTTTGGAAGTATACAATTTATGATAAATTTTTTAATCGCCGTTTTTCAGAAAGGTAACTTACATACAAATTTTGTTTAAATGCAGCCGAACATTTCATCTCTTCCACATATTATCAAAATTTCCTTCACCTCAACTGTGTGATTAGCGAGTATTGTATTTTTTTAGATATCAATCCCCCTCCTCTATGGGCCACCAATATTACACAAGCCATCACTACAGGAGAACCGCCTTGCAGTTATGCAAAGCTAGGTATAAAAGCCATGCAAAATTAAAAGTGCAGTTTTCATTGGTTAGTGGTGCCTAGCTCCTTCTCCATCAGCTACCACACAGCAATGCTGAAATTCAAGAAGTTATGAACTAGAAGTGTGCTATCATGCACATGAGATTAATGAATGTTTATTTTTGATAAATTTTGTTATCTTCTTTTAAAAAATTTTACAAAAACAGGCAACACCAACTTAAAACCACATAAGTTACTCCAGCAATTGGAGCATTCTTTGAAGACATCACTTGATACAGGTGTCCTTAGGTCTTTATCATTCCCCTTTGATCAGGTTTTAATCAGACTGCAGTTTTCAGACTCTACTGAGCTCAAAACATGCTCATTTTGAAAGTACAGTAGTCATTCCTATGAGAAAAAAATCTGAAGGCACCAATGGTTTGTAAACCATAAATTCTTTGAAAATGGTGATTTTTCTGAGAAAATTTTGCTGAAATGTTGCCATTCTCTTTCAAATGTTCTAGTCTAAAGGTCTGTCTTTTGCTATCAGGCTCTCCTCTTCACTTTTGTTTTAAAAAAAACGTAAAATGCACATGTGTTGTTTCAGAGAGAATGAAAGGCCAGTGAGGCAGTAATCTTTTTTATGGACGTATTTTCATGATTTAAAAACCATAATTTATTTTTTAAAAGCATATTACTTAAAGTTGTGAGCTCTATCCAACAAGTTTTTTTTTAATTTTTGCATGACTTAAACACTGTTTTTTTTGCCATTGGTTAATTTACAACATTACTCCATGACAAAACATATCTACACAATCAGGACATTTTTCCAGAAATGGAACACTCTCCAAATCAAGTTGGCACTACTATAATTCCAACTGCAGAGGGCAACATTTTAGCCTTCTGATTGCTCTGATTGATCTATAACCATATATGCATGAGTTTGTTTCCCAATCATGGCGCCATGTTTTCATTGTTTTGCCAATTCTCACAATTTTACCTATGTGTTTCAAAAACACAATAGGGTTCAATTTACTTTTAGTGGTCATGGCTTTCGATTAGGTACACCTTCTTGTTGGGCATTAGCATTAGGATTGGAGATCCTGTCACAGTGGGCATTAGGGTTAGTGTAGGGGCGTCCATTTCTTCTTCCTTTGCCATGCCCAACATCAATAAGTATTTTATGGTGTTTTTATGGTGTTTTATGGGTGCTATTTTTATGGTGTTTTATGGGTGCTTTATGGGTGCTATAACAGGGTTAAGAAATGAGATACATCAACTATCGTGGCAAAAATGACATCACTAACACTAGTAGAAGAATTTAGAATATTTGGACGTGACACATATTTTCGGCAGTCACCCATTTTCGTCAACACTTTTGTTTTGTGAGTAGCTTCCCTTGAGCTTCCGCTAGCAGGCGGTCGGTACTTGTTTCATACTTGGGAGTGTTTTCTGACTCTGCAGAGCAACGATGTTGCATATCAAACTGAACATGGTAAAAGTTTGAAGAACAGAAAATTTAGGTAGTGGTTTTAATAGACTTTTAGTTAATACTTTTTTTTATCTCGATTTAACGGACCATTTTCGAGCACTTATCCTATTTTTATTTTTTTTTCACATCAGAATCGTTTGTTAGGGTCTTTCTTGTCGCCGTGATGCCATATCGGGAATTCACGATAACGGCAAACATCATTTAGGGCGTATTCAAGTCACTATGTTGCTTAGGTCCTTTTTTTTTTTTTTTGGTTTAATCTTATCTCATCCCTCTTTCTTTAAGTCTCTTTTAAGTCTTCCTTCTTCTTAGCTTTATCAGAATATATTTGATGTGGTTTAATAAAATGTCAAATAAATTTGCCTTCCATTTTTTTTGTGTTTTCATTATACTCATCATCAGCATAATCATCACTACCATTATCACCACCATATTGGGCCAAGATAGTGTGTTAGCTGGGAACTGATATCCTAAATAAGAGCAGATAGTAAATTTGCTTTTGAGAAAGGCATACAATTTTGATACGGCATATATGAACATCTAGATTTGACAACACTCATTTAGACATTGATATAAGAGTAGGCCTACCTCCACAATAGGAGCATCAACAAATATTGTTACGCTGTAACTATCCTTGGCATACACCAATGTATTCTTGCAGGGTGTAACTACTGGGTTCCGACCCCCAACCTATCGGTCCTATTCACCAACTAGAATGACAGCCGCATATGATGCGGTATTGAATGACAATATTAGCGTCAACAGAGCTGCACAGCAACACAGCGTCCCAAGATCAACTCTGCAAGATAGAACAAGCAAGAGAGTCAATGCTGAGGCTGTCAAATCAGGGCCTCCACCCCTGTTTTCTCTTGAGGAGGAACAGCGGCTTGTTACCCACATTAAAGAGCTGGCTGCAATTGGGTATGGCTGCACAAGAAAGGAAGTAATAGATCTTGGTACAGACTTTGCCATCCACTTAGGAATAAGACGAAAAGAGGAACCATTATCCCGTTCCTGGTACTATGGCTTGCTTGACCGATGGCCAGAATTGCACCTCACCAAACCCAGGACTCTTACAGATCTTAGGGCAAAGGCCTGTTCAACAGAATATATCAAGAAATACTTTGAGAAACTAAATTCAATCCTGGATAAGTATGGACTGAAGGACAAACCACACTTAATCTACGATGTAGATGAAAAGGGCATTCATCTATACTTTACCCCACCCAACAATGTCGCACCTGCTGGAACCAAGCCTCAGGTTATTGGAAGTGAGAAATCATCAATTACAACAGTTTTGGGATGTGGCAGTGCCATAGGACAACAAATCCCTCCATTCTTTGTATTTCAAGGAGCAAGGAAAAACGCTGATATAGTGGAAGGAGCTTCACCTGGAACAGATTTTGCGATGTCTGACAGTGGTTGGGTAAACTCTGAAATCTTCCAGCATTATCTCAGCCATCATTTCCTGCCCAACGCAGTTAGAGGAGATGGGAATCAACATATCATTCTATTTTATGATGGCCACAGATCTCATGTGTCTCCAGCCCTTATAGACTGGGGGATTGAAAACCGTGTGATTTTGTTTGTCCTTCCACCTCACACAAGCCATATACTGCAACCAATGG
>JAWQUT010000518.1:298267-338882 GCA_033807755.1 Ellobium chinense | reverse complement strand
GGGGGGGGGGGGCGCTAGCCTAAATAAACAACAAGCATCACAAATGTTACACCAGCGATATCCGGATACCATTCATGAAAATGAAACACAAGTAGGACGAATCCCATGGAAGCCGGAAGTTAGATATTTACAAACTTCCTGGATGTGCGCGCACACACCTCTAACAAGGTCAGAGGAATAGCAGTGCTATACAGTCGAGTCCGCTTAACTCCAATTCGCTGGGACCACCCCAGTGAGTTGGAGCAATCAGAATTCGACTCATGATTTTCAAGGCGAGTCAACCATATGCGAGCGAGCACCTTGGGGGGGTCACGAGGGCAATTCAACAGAGGAGGTAACTAAAATACGCATAGTGGGGAAGTATTTTTAATGGGATTATATACCTTTATAAGAAATGCTTTGAGTAGGATTCCCCTTAACTAGACTAGTGTAATGCAAGTCCACTCGTTTGATTAGATGGGGAGGCCGCCGCTTTTTCCACTTGTTCCCGATTTTAAAAGATTGTAGAACGCATGCTAGCGGGAATGCCATACTTGTCAGCTATGGCCTTTGACATCGCACCTCTGTCGATTTCCTGGAGCATGTTTTGTTAATCTTCGACTCAGTGGAAAGAGTCTTGAGGTTTCTCTTCACGGGATTAGAGGAAGTCATCATTTAGAGGACAAATTCATGTTGAAAATGATAAAGGTGAATCAACCGTACGCTAGCTAGCGAGTGAGCACACTGGGGAGGTCACAAGGGCAGCCTCTTATACAGTGTACCTGTATACCGTCATGGTGCATTGGGCAAGATGCGTTAATGTACACACTCCTGCCGAGATGCTTGATTATCGATCGATTTTTCGAGCCCACGCGCATTCTCTTCTCCCTACTGTCTTATCAGCGGTGGTGTAATACACATGCCCTACACGTCCCCTACACACGCCTGTACTGCGGTTAGTGGCACTCGCAGGGTCCAGTTTTATTGCGTCTCTCTATCCGCGGTATCGTCTTTGTTTGGCACCACACGTGGAGGACGCCGGAGGTGATTTTGCTTCTGTGACAGCGCTGGGCAGTTGGAGTGATCAGAAATAGGCGTTAAAGGAAGACTGAACCGTCCTACAGACCATATTAAATCATACGGTACCCTATTATTCCAATAAAACTGTCCTTCAAATGTCTGTCATAATGATATGACGCCTCTGCTGGCCCCAGACAACCCATAGGANTAAATGAAAGATTAGATTTTTATCTTAAGTGACAGTTTGCAGTTCCCTCCCACTCCTGACTATGGCTGTTTCGTGCTGTATGTACTTATGTAGGTATATTAATTTATATACTTTATCTGTGCAGAAGAAATTTAGGCCCCAGATGATATAGACACAATTCTAAAATTGACTTTCCTTTAAACTTTATTTGGTTTTAATGTTACTTTAGTGCCTTATAATTGTGGAAAATGATTCAGAATTAAAAGTACAACAGTTGGGTTGGATTCTGTTGAAAATGTCGATATGCCGCGCACTCGAGCAATTTTCAGGATTTTTTTTGGTCTGGCATTGGCATCCCTGTCTATGCACACACGTTAATGTTCGTAACAGAGACAAAGAGAAAAAAAACGGTTGAAACTGTACTGACTACTTGCTAAACTGTGACATACAAAATTTTGTTAAAATCGGCTGATAAATGCTAAAGTTATTACGAAAAAAATGCCAATCTTTTTTTCCGTGAAACAAACTATATAAGCTGGTGCTTTAAATTTCATTTTTCTCACATTATTTGGATACCATGCAATGAAATTGATGGTCTGTTGTGACAGTAACTAAGTTAAGCAAATAGGTCATTTTCCTCAAATGTAAAGAACGATAACTCTCGATTCTCACTGGGTGAAAAGGCTCTCTGGTCGTTTTTTGCTATTTCGCTTTGTAAATCTGAGAACCAATTGTGAAAATATTATCAACTGTAGAGGCTTGTGCTTGCACACACTTATTTTCTGGGTATCATGAACAATTTTCTAGTGCTTTCAAAGTGATGTACATTTAACTATAATATCGGGATCGTCTTGAAATTAAGAAAGATAAAGAACAAAATATCCCATACGCAAGTTATCGTCGCCAGCCGGCAGTCATATTTATTGCTCTTTACGCTTACTAATTCAGGAGAGCTGAATTGCACTTCTCCGCCAGATGTGAGGTGCTAGTTTTAGCAAGGCAGGGATAATTACTTCAAGGACCCGTAGTGTTGAATTTTGGGGCATGAAATTATGAAATAGATATGTTACAAATGCTTTAAAATTACAGCAGGGATAGAATGAAAATCACGAAGCATACTTGAACTTCAGGAGCGCCACTTAGCGGATTCAAGGCGGTTAATTTCAGGAAAATGACCCATTACTTTTTACAGTCATGCTTTCTGCCTTTTAAAACACTTTAAGAGAATTACTTTAGTTAACCTGTACTTATTTACTGCTTTTTGTTCATTCAACAGTGTACATTTATGCCTGCATCCAACTGGGAGTCCCTGATAGTGAAACGAAGCATCTCTGAACTCTCCTCCGCAACTGGCAAGAAAGGATCATCATCATCTTTGTCATCATTAGCCTCATCATGCCACTCTGACAGTGGCTTTAGCAGCACACAGATTAAGGCATCGTCAAGATCTGCCCCACAGTCACGATCCAGCACACCACTCTTTGGGCAATCCTCTTCAATTGCATCTTTACCACAGAAAAGTTTATCTACAGTGACCAGACTTAAGAGTACCCTTCCAGCAAGAAGGTCTCTCAAATCGCCAGTACTTTCACAAACAGACTCTGCTTTGGGAAATCAAGAGAGAAAGACTCTTGTACCTATTGCTCCCTTCTTGTGTGGACACGCGCATAGTTTTTCATCATTTGAGACTAACAAGCTTGAACACAAACTTCAACCTAGAGGTTTGTATACTGCTGTTAATCGTGAACCACAGTCAAAGTCTTCACTAAATAATAGATGTCAGTCTGAGGACAGCTCAGCTCTTGCCATTGGCTGCAAACGTAGAGCAAGCAGTTTGGATTCTGATTCTTATTCAAGTAGCAGTGGTTCTCTGACTTCTCGGTCCACGACTCCAAATCCAGAACAGAATTCCTGTATCCCCAGTGGTGGAAGAGAGAAAAAGGTCAGGCGCATTGTTGTGCCCTCAGAGACCCTTTCAAAACTACTGAATGGATCATTAAAGCTTGAGTTCAGGAGGAATAGCTGTGGTAGTCAGGGAACTCAGGTTGTGCTGAAGCCAGCTACCAAAACTGCCAGTTCAAGTGAGTGCATACAGGAAGAAGAGGCATCTGTTGGCAGCAAGACTTCAAGTACATTTGATTTGGCTGTCTCTACTACTAAATCAGGTTCAGACTTCAGTGTAGCAACAATCTTGGGCTCTCCTTGTATCCCTGTAACTGTTGCTAGTAGTGAGGGCTCAGTGAACAATCTTCATATCACTCCTGTGGGTTCGTTAGAAGATATTATAAAATCTGGCAGTGCTTTACCTACTGGTGTTGTTTCAAACTTGCCAGAAACTTCCAATACAAGTTCTATCAAATCACACATAGAAGCCATCAACTCACATCTCCAGGCTATCAGCAAAGCTATTGGTGGTGGTAGCAACCTTGTACCGTTAGAATTGCCCAAGTTTGCTGCAAATTTTATCAGTCAGATTAAAAATACAACTGCAATTAGTGAGCAGACAGCAGGTGATAACTCCGGAAGTGCTGTGAACAAACCAGCAGATTTGGACAGGACCACCTCATTTGAAAGCCCCGCTGACTGTTTTGTGCCAGTAGGCATTTTGGAAATTGAAACAGCAGGAGGGACCTTACCAGGTGGAAGGAACTACATTACTTCAGAGAATGATATGACTAATTCTTTTGACTGTAATGATGTGCAGTCGACTCTGCCTAATGACGCTGTCCTCAGAAATGAAGAACTAGATGAGTTCTGCCTGGACAGTTTTGTGGAATTTTAAGAGCCTTGCTGATAGAGTTTCCAACTTTAGGGACAGTTCACGAGGTGTGTAGATTTTTGTTCCACCATGAAAGTTTCCTATACATTTACTTCAGTATAAAAAAGTATACATACCCAAACAATGACAATTACAGGGACGTTAAACCAGAACCCCACTCAAGAAGACCCTGAGGGGCAGAACGGCTCTGTGGACAATGCCCAAACCACAGAGGGAACATCTGGAATTGGGCAGACACAAGGTTTGGACAACAATGGTGCTGAGGTCTCAAGCACCACCATGGATCCAGACCCTGCGACAGATATGAGCCAGGAAGCAGATGTGAACCAGGTTGCAGAAATTAGCAAAGCACCAGAGGATAGTGCATATGGAGCTGAACCTGTACAGTCAACTTCATCTATGGATGTATCTTCAGATTCCTTGGATGGTTTCAAAGACCATCCAACATCATATGAAGAACCTGTTTCCAAACCAAGTTCTAGCACCCCAGCCACTGCAGCAAACATGAGCAAGGGCTTCCAGGACGCCTTTGCAGCCTTTGCTTCACAATCCTACAGAGAACCAGAGGAGGAAATTCCAATGGACGTCACCACTGATGACGTTGCTGACACTGTAACTGAGCAGAAAGAAGATGTGGTAGTTTCAGCGGCTGCAGATTCTGCTGGATCAGCCATTGTGGAACCTCTGGTCTCTTCGGCCATTGACTCTGGCCAGGTAACCACAACAAATGAATCATTGGTTAAAACAGGACCCGAAATGGAAAATATTCAGTCAGTGACAATGGATATGACTACAGAAGAGGCAAGTGAATTGCCAGTTGAACAGCTGGGAGAAACAAGTAAATTACAAGCAGAACAACAGATAGAAACAGGTGAAACACCAGCAGAGTCACAGGGAGAAATAAGTCAGCTGCCAGTTGAGCAACCTGAAGGAACAAGTCAATCACTGGGTGAGCAACAGGAAGCTGTGCATGAACAGCCAGATGAGCAGCAGCCAACTGCACATGAAGTGCCAGTTGAGCAGCCGGAAGAACAACCACAACAGCCATTAGAAGGTTATTCAGAACCAGCAGTGGAATCCAGCCAGCAGCCTCCAGGTGCCGAGTTGGCCACCCAAGCACAGTACAGTGAATCTCAGCCAGATGCTGCTGCATCAAGTGATTCTGTTTACTTCATCCAGACAACTGATTCTTCAGGGCAGGTAGTTACCTCCATTATAGACCCAAGTGATATCCATGCCTATGCTGACTCCATTGTTTACAAGCAGTGCATGAAAGCTGATGGGCAAATCGAGACCACCATTGTGTATTCTGGTGGAGTGGCCGTCACCAGTGATGAACAGCAATCCCAGGAACAGCCTGCAGCAGCGGCCCCTGAGGAGACAGAGGTTCAGCAAGCTGAACAACAGATAATTTATGCCCACGACCTCAATGGGCAGCTCACTCCTATAGATTCTGCCCAGTCTGCTAATGACGTTGCTCCTCCTGGGAAGCAGTTCGTTTATATGCAGGACTCAACTGGTCGAATTATTCGGACCATTATGGATGCTAACCAGGTTATGGTGCCTGGGCAGCAAGTGTATTACACACAGAGTGAGGATGGACGAATTATCACATCTGTCATGGACTCTGCTACAGCAGGTGTGGCAGATGAAACGGCACAGCAGCAGCAACAACAAGAAGCAGCAGCAGATCAGGTTTACCAGCAGCAGCAGCCAGAGCAGTTCTATCAGCAACAGCAGCAGCAAGTGAATGAACCCTTGTTGCAGCAACAGGGAGCCAGCACTTCAGTGGTGGATGGGGCAGCAGGTTTCAATATTGACAACAGTATGAGTGGCCTTAGCATGTTGGCAGAGTTGTCTCATCTCACAGCTGGCCAAGGTAAGCGTGTTAACAACATTGATACAGAATAGTAATCACTCAAATGGTAACTCTTCACACTTCAGGAGGACCAAGAATTTCTGTACTTTTGTCCGAGTGGCTTATCATTCTCTTCAAGTGGGAAAAAAATGACCTTATTTGACTCACAAACACTTTCATTAGTTTTCATTTTCAGTAACAGATATTGAACCTTGTCTTTACTAAGAATTGCATAACAATAGCCTTTTCATAATTGTTTTTCCTTGATAAAGGTTATTTGCAACAGGTTATAAGATTGTTCAGACAATTAACAAACAATTGAACAGAAGATGATGTACAGTCTTCATGAAATGTAAAAGTTATACAGATTAACTTTGTTCACCCAGTGCCATATGATTTTTCCTTAGCTGCCAGATTGAGTTTGCAGAAAATGTCCCAGTATATACTGTTGCACCGCTCTCCTTAACTGATCATCATGCTCTGCCTGTTCTTGTTTGCAGTTCAGGTCATTACAGCAGGGACAAACCATATTTGCTCATCCCCCATCTTACTGAGCTATACTGTACTCAGGCAGCTTACTGAGGGTCCATCGACTATTGCTCATGTTATTTGCCGATTCTTCATTTTTTTTAACCGATCGCCTCCACTTTTCCCATTCTTCTCTGCCTCTCTTTCGCAGAAAATCTACAGATTTTTTTATGCAGTTCTTAATTGTATCTTTTATAGTCAGAGCGATATGTTTTTAAAATTTTCTCACTCTGAATTTGTTTCTCCTCAGCCCCAACAGCTTCTGGACTGTCAACAGAACCTAGGACAGCATCCAGTACAGACAGTAACTCCATGGATATGGATGAATTCAGGCCTGTTGCCATGGTGACAAGGAGGGTGATTGGAGAAGAGGGGCTGGAGTCGGTCAGCTCGGATGTTGCAGGGCTGAAAGTTGGTGAGACAGATTCTGATAGTATGGACCAGGGCTCTGCTCTGTTAGAGGGAGACAGCACTGGTGAGCCGGGCACCTTTGCAACGTTTTCTGGCCAGATTTCTCTTTGAAATGCTTTTGCTTCTTGCTTTATCAAAAGCAGATTTATTTTAGATGGCTTTTTTTATGATTTTGCTTTCTGATAACTTCAGTTGAAAATTTGTAAAAAAATGCTCTTTTGCTTTGGTCTTGCTGGCTTTTCAGCAATAATCTTATTATAAATATTTTTCACTGTGTCTGAATATTTTCAGAATACTTTGCAAAGGTCGAAGGATTTGTTCTCGTAATGTCTGTGGTCTTTTTTGTTCATATCTTCATGTAATGTTGCTTTATGTTATTTCTATCTCACCCACTACCAGTTTCTTAGAAAGTGGCTTTGCACTATACAGATTTCCTTGGAGTTACTTGTGTTATAGGCTATAGGGACAAGATCATTATCATTTTTTGTATGGACATTTTAACCTTAATGACATGACTGATAGACGATAGTGTTCATATATACAGTGAACCCTCTGAAATAAGACCTGTGTAAATGTTCATGAAAAAGGTCTTTACTTTTAGGGAGTCTTAACTGAGAGGTTCACACTAATAGCGGAGACTGATCACCAAATTTATCCAGCTGTTACTGCATTTGTAAAGTTTGTAAACTAACCCCAATTTACCTATTTTCCACCTTGCATACATCCACACATTAACTTGATTTAAGTGTGAATCTGGGTTTTGCCCACAATGACAGATACCTAAGAAGAAGACTGGTTTAACCCACAATTATTGAAAATTCTGAAGGGCTCAAAACTTTTAAATGCAGTTTTCTAGAAAGTGAATCTGTGTGGATTAGATCAGTCTGCATCTCAGGTATCCTAATGTCTCTGCAGTATGTTTTGCAGTCTCTCTGGCCCTGCTCCTCTTTACAATTTTGTCTCGCTCCTTTAAAGTGAATGCCTTTATCTTGTGGTTACTCATCATCCCAGATTTGAGTTAACATGTCTGGCCAAGGTCTAGATAAAAATTATGGCCTGATGAGCACCCTAGGGAGACATTCAAATGAATGAATGACCACACAAGTGAGAAAGACACAATGGAGGGAAAAAGATGCAAATACTGTAGGCCTACAGTCTGCATAGTATTTCATTGGTCTCCTTTAGGCAACTTCATTTCCTATGTCAAATCATATTCAAGCAGTGGAAGTAACGTTCCCACCAGCCTATTTATATGGAAATGGACAAAGTAGCCAAGACCCACCCAGCCTAGCCTGTTAATCGTACATCAAATCACCGAGGCTTAGGCGGTTCGGGCTGGTGTTATGTCACAAGGCAGACTGATCAGTGAAAAATTACATGGTTACACGTGTTTGGACCCCACATATGGGCAGGTTATAATTCAGAGTGGAAGGGTGACTGAACAAAGATTCAGACTGGGTCGGATTTTAGAGGAAGTCACTATTCAGAGGTCTTTCAAATTGAAAAATTGATCCGTTGCAAGATTTTAGGTCTTAATTCGGGNGGGGGGGGGGGGGAATCGTAAATGAGAGGGTCTTATCTCGTATCTCGGAGGGTCCACTGTATTAAGGTTTAGAAGCAAAATGTGAATTGGCAGAAAACTGGTAAAGAAAATGCCTCTTTTTAGTCTTGTAATTAAGTGCAGTTGAAGCCAGTGTGTTTCCTATATATACAGTAAAGTAGTGATGTTTTCATGACCTGCTGTCAGAGTCATATTTTAATCTTCTCAGACAGAAACAGGAAAGGTTTGTGGGCAGAGGGGAGTGTCCAGAATATCAGAATGCAATACTGTAGCTCGATGTCTTTATCAAGCTGCAGCTTCACAAACTCATAACTGTTTGCCAACAACTTTGTGTTTCCAGGGCAAGAAGAATCAGTCCTCGCAAAAATCGTATCTCAGATCAAGGGTGAATTAGCCCATCCGTCATACACTGTGTCAAGAGACAACTTGTTTGTCCAGTGGCAGAACCTTGATGCCATGTGCTGGATGGATGTCGTCCTTATTATGTTGGTATATTCACCAACCCTGCGACCACTGGTCAACCTTGAAGCCAATCATGAGCTGTCATCAACATTGCTGATCACCTTGCTTAAGGCTAATAGGCAGGCACAGGTAAGGAGGATGTTATTGCATGCTGCCAGTTGCTGTTGAAAGAGTACAAGACATTTTTGATATGTTCTCAGAGGGGATTTATGCTCTGTATGGAGGTGTTGAGAAGGCTATCATTCAAGTTGACGAGTTGTGCTACCTAGTGGTACTCAACAGTCATAGTGTTCTCAAGTGCCACAACAGACATTCAGATGTTCCTTGAACGAAGTACAGCTATAATTATTTTCATGTTATTGTAATATTTTTCAGGAGTCATAAGCAGTTTTTAAGAAAAAAAGCACAGTTGCTTGATCATCACTTTCCCACTTTCCTATTGATTTGTATTTAGACAAATTCAACTTCACTCGAAAAACGGGATGTATAGTATACATATTTTTTTAAAAAAGTGTTGCTTGTTTAGTTGATAGACCCTTAATTTTTGTCACAATGTTAGGCTGTGAAAGTTCCAAGTCATTTTTCACACTCTACAGAAGATACTATGAAATTGTGTTTCAAAATGCCATTTTCAGATCACAGTGACCAACACTATAATTTTAATAGACAATTGATAAATTATTTGTGGTTTTTACATTCCAGTTGCTATTACAAAACCTGTTGAAAAGAAGCAACGGGGCAGAGATCCATGGTCTGCAGACAGGGGCAGGCAATATTTCCACTCTCCAGGATCCAAAGTCTTCAAAGCTGGTTTGCAAGGAAAATATGGATGAAATTGGCAAGGCCATCAATATTCTCTATGCCATGAGAGAGAAAATCTGGAATGCTCTCCAGCCCAGACTGCGATGCGAACGTGGGAAGCATAACAGTCCTGTCCTGGTTCTTCCATTGCTGGTTCGAGAGAAGCCTGCCATTAAACAGATGTTCACCATGAATTACAGATATGTTTTTAAGGTAATTCTAAAGATCTATTAGCCTGATGGGAAGACTTCTTGAATGACATGAGTACAGTTAATAATGCCAGTACTTCAAAACAGTTGCACAGCTTATATATTAACAGAAGATGATGAATGTGACAGTGCAATCAAGAAGCATATGCATTACTCCATAAATACTGCATATGGTGGGTTTGTTGGGTTTTTGGTTGGTTTTTTTTTGCAGGAAAAAAAGGGTATTTATACCTGCCATATGTGATACATTTAGCAATACTGGGTGCAGAGAGTAGAAAAGGACATGATGGTGAAACATTTTTATTTGAGATCTAATAATAGATCTGTATTTAAGAGGCCGGTTATTCCTATTCAAGCAGTAAAGTTTTAGCCTTTCTTGTAAAGTAAGGGCTTTTGAAAGGCCTTTTAGAAGAGATCTTTATGCAGTATTGATATACCAGCTCAGAGCTTTGACTGCAGTGATTTTAAAAGACAAAATCAGATATTATAGAGCTTTGTCACAGCCCATTGCATAAAAGGTATGTGTTAATGGCTTTTAAGAAATGGTTTTCTTATTCTCTACAGTGTGAAAAATGTGGATACTCACAAGATGACAGCCATACCAAGATTCTTCCCAGCATTCCTGCGGTACCGCCAGACTTCAACATGAAGGAGCCATGCTTTGTTCGCAACTGTTTTGAGTGTCAGGAACCAAATCAACGGATGTTGATGAAGTTTGAAGGGTTTGTGATTTTAGTATTGTTTTGCATTATGAGGAAAAGCTATCAGAACAATGTAAATGCCCAATCACAAGCAAGTTTATGTGTTCATAGAAGAATTTACCTGTTTGCTCTTTCTGCATGTCACATCTCAACCAGTTCGTTTCACATAAAGTTGGTTATGTCTGACCTCCTAGTGTGATAATTGATAAGCAACTATCATTTATAATATGTTGCATTACACCCAGCTATGTATAGAAATGCAAGGCAACTTAAATTTAGGGCACAAAGCCATAGTATAATATCAGGGGTTCCCATACCCATGCAGTCTTGCAGGCTGTCAAGTGAGAAATCATACAATTGTTTATTTTTTGTGGTTGTAAAAATCTTGAATAGAAATAAACCACTTGCTGAAGTGTCATGATAATGATTTCAGTTTGTTTTTCTCCTCTCCAAATACCAGGCTTCAAGACTTTGTGCAGATGCATTTTGTAAAGGGTCTGCCTCACAACAGATTTGAAGAGCTCAGCTTTGACTTCAATGATGACCACTATGAAGTGACAGCAGTTGTCCACTACAAGAACAACCCTGACCATTTTATTGCTTGGGTCAGAAATGCACCAGGTATTGAACATTGGTTAAGCCTTTTGTTTTAGATCTTTATTTTTCACAAGCTTTTTAAATTTTCAGATGCACCTTGTACCTGCGGGAAAAAAGAGACATACAAGAAGTTAAACACTAGTCAAAACAATGTGAAATCTGGTGGCAAAGAATAGGCGTACTTTGGAAATCAATCAAGGGAGATAAGATGCTTGAAAATTTGACTCGTCTAGAGTTATGTTCCTTGGGCTACACAAAACCCAGCGTTGAAGTTGTCAAATTCATCTTCGCTTAGGCTCTGCAGACCTTATTCGGTAAGGGATTTGCGATAAAGTTAGCAGAGTCTGTGATACTGGGATGTCTTTCCATACTGCTCTTAACAACATTTACGCACATCTGTTTTCATTGTACTAAAAGAGAAAATAGTTTGGTTTTTGACATGAAATTCTTATGAAATGTCCAATGTAATCACAGTCCCAGCTGACCAAAATCCCTGTTTCAAAACTTGAATACATTCTCATTTCCATCTCCATTGTCCGTAAGTTTTGGGTTTTGTTTGTTTTCTGCTGAATGTTGTTGTGTGTCTCAGAACTGGTATGTATGATTAGACGGCATCAATCTGAATATTTTTATGTTCCTGATCTTTCAGTGATAGCGTAGAACTGATTTGATGCTTAAAATGGCAGTCTAAAAAGAGTTCTCTGTGCGCTTGATAGACAAGGTGACAAGGATGAAAGGAGTAGGCTAGACTCGGTCAGAAAACACGTTCATATTTAGTTTGGTGAAAATTACATTTATACTTCATCATACCACTGATTCTTCAGATTTTACAATTGCTGAAATATTGTAGGACTTCATGTATATGAAAGATTTCAGGTAGGTCTCGACCGGGACATTTTTGTCACGAGTTAAAATTTTCGTTCAAGGATTCGGCGTTTCAGCAGTTGACAATAACTCTTAAATCTGCGTGATAATATTTTATCGGTGTGTCGGAATATTGTAATGTCCAACTTTCACAGATTTTGTAAAGTACGGGTGTCATGATTTAATTTTTTTTTTTAATGATTAGGCATTTTAATAGTTTACGATAACTCTTCATAACTCTTTATGCGTGATAACATTTTATTGGTATGTCAGAATGTTGTAATGTCCAACTTTCAAAGATTTTGTAAAGTACGGTGTGTCATGATTTAAATTTTGCTTGCTATGGATTAGGCATTTCAAGAGTTTACGATAACTCTTAATCTGTGATTAAAAATTTTATCGGTGTGTCAGAATGTTGCAATTTCCAAGTTTCAGTAATTTGTAAAGTACAGTGTGTAACGATTTGAATTTTTGTTTTTAAAGAATAGGTATCTCAACAGTTTATGATAACTCTTAATCTGTTCGATAACATTTTATTGGTGTGTCAGAATGTTGTCATTTCAAACTTCCACAGATTTTGTAAAGTACGCTGTGTCATGATTCACATTTATTTTTTTTTGCTAGGATTTGGTGTTCTAAGAGTTTACAATAACTCTGAATCTGTATTTAAACATTTTATCGGTGTGTCAGAATATTGCCATTTCAAAAGTTTCAGTGATTTGTAAAGTACGATGTGTAACGATTTAACATTTTTCTTCTAGGAGTAGGCATTTCAATAGTTTCCAATAACACTTAATCTGATAAAACATTATATCATTGTGTTGGCATTTTGCCATTTTCAAATTTCACAGGTTTCGTAAAGTACATTATGTCATGATTTGAAATAATTTAGTAAAGATTAAGCATTTCAATGGTTTAGGATAACTCTTAATCTGTGTGATAACATTTTTTCGGTGGTTCAGAATGTTGCCATTTTCAACTTCCACGGATTTTGTAAAGTATGGTGCGTCATGATTTCATTTTTTTTTTCCAAGGATTAGGCATTTTCAATAGTTCTTAATCTGGGATTAAACATTTTGTGGTGTGTCAGAATGTTTACTGGGTGTTCCTGCCAACAGACAAGCCGTTGCCGTTATTTATGAATTGATTCATAATGATTAAGATAAAAAAAAGTGTCTTTGTGGAAAGGGTTATAAGGTTCTAAATTTTCCATTTATGTGATTATTTCTTCATGCTTTTGTGTCTACGATACCGCCACCCTTCTCCCACCAAAAAAAAAAAGTCCTTGCATTGAACGACCGTTTGTGCTAGACTTAGTCTAGTATCGCTTGCCGTCGGCAGAAAACACCCTTTTCGGCCCTCGATGCAATTTTACTTTTCAAATTTCTCACATATTAAACATCTTTACATTTCTGCACTCTGCACAAGACGTTGGGCCTAATTTTGATGATGTGATTAAGTTTATGTGTCGAGCTCTACCGTATTTTATGTATTGGAATGTAGGGCTGTCGATATGAAATCAAGGGAAAATGATTGAGCTTGCAATTGATGCTAAAATTTATGTGAATAGGCTGAGCGGTCAGTGAGTTACTGGCCTGTAAAATCATGTAAACAGCTCGGTGTGTAAAGTTCACTAGTCTATGCGTTGGGTACCCATTCTACAACACACTTTCCTCGTATTGTGAACAACTAAGGGTGCATAACTCTTTTTCTTCAGGAGTTATTTCCCGCAGTCTTATTTCCGGATAACATCTATTGACTGTATTTTAGATAATAGTTTGTTAACTTCCCCACCAAAAATAGAAAGAACAGCATTGGTTAACTGTTGATGCACAATTTTGCCAAATATACAAAATTATGATAGAGCAGTGTACACCACAGTAATACAGTGTAATCTACAATGGAAGAGTAGTGGATCCCCTTAGATTATTTATTTTTAGTGGGGTATCAGTAACTTCCCTATCATGACTAATATTTCTTGTTTTGCTTCAACTCTTAGGCCCTGCCTGGATGGAATGTGATGACCTGAAATCAGTTATTACACGCTATCTGCATGTGTCACCCAACATACCACCCAGTCAGGTGCACATGGTCATGTGGGAGCGCAGGCTGACACCACAGCACACGCTCATCATGCGGGACACTGAAGACACAAAGCTGCTGGCCTCTCTTGTCCTGACAGTCCAACAGCCAAACACCCATCAAACAACAGATCCAGGTAGGTAATGTTTAGAACTTTTTGTAATTTTACTTCAATAAAAAAACCTGCTGTAGAGATTATTCCAGGCTGTAGCTTGTGAAAAGTTTCTTGAGGTTTTTAGAGATGAGGCCTTGAATGTGGATTGCTTGCTTATCTATGGGTTGCTTGTTTGGTTGTGGTCAGGGATGGCAGAATGAAAAATAAAAATTTGGGAAATCTGAAAATTAAATTTAAAGAGTAAGACATTTTAATAAAGAAGCAAATGGAAAGAGTGGCAAAACAACTTTACGTTTGGTCAGTCTCAGTGTTAATCATGATGTTCAAACATTTTGATGTGTGCTGTTCAGGGAGGATTTCTGTCTGTTCTTGCCCCCATTTCTGCCGTATAGATGTGCCCCATGCAACATTGCCGTATTTCCCCTGCAGTAAAGGGATCATGTAGCTTATTATTGTCATGATAAAACTTCTCTGATATTGAATCTGTTGGGACCAAAGAAAAAGATCAGCTACATGCGTCTATATAGGATAATAACTTGCCAATGGCAGGATAATTGATGTTGTACCAGAAGGTCATTGATTTTGACCTATCATCAAATATGTAACATATTAGTTCATGTTACTGTTGTAACAGACATTAAATTTCTTTATACATAGAGATGTATGATAGATTTCTTGATACATACTTTGGACTATCTTTAGTGATATTTTACACATTAGAGTGTTTGAAATACGTTGTCCACCATCACATTTGACACATGGACAAAAACTGTGTTATCATAAATTTGTTTAAGTTAAGAGTGACCTAAAAAAAATTATCATCAGTGAAGACAACAACTACAGTTTTTCTGGCATTCATTGAGTTACATGTCAGTTGTAGCAAGAAACATGAAATGTGCTTATGTGGCATATGTGATATCATCACAAAGGACAAAGTCAGTGACCTTTTGGTACACCACCACAAAAATATGGACCCATGAAGCTAGTTTTTATCATAAAAGTGCAATTGTGTTTTCTTCTTTAACATTTTTAATCAACCTTGATGTTGACATTGTGTTCCAGCTGCGAGACCAACAGGCATTCCAAGTGCCCCAGCTCAGCCTGCAAGTATCCCATCATCAACTCAGCAGCAAGTGAGCACCCTTCTTTCTGGCCTTGCTACACAGTCACAGGTCTTCTCACCTTATACTCCTCGTGGCAGAGGCAGAGGAAGGGGCAGCCGGGGGTCTTACACTGGCCGTGGACGAGGCATACCCACAGCTACTCCTATTATTCGAAGAATCACCCCCGTTGGCACCCAGGTAACATCACCCATTGCAGCAACACAGAGTCCAAGGCCTCGAACTTCACCCCAGATTGTCCGCCTACCTTTATCAGCCTTGGCCAGTTCAGGTCTCAGTCTGCGAGGTGCCACTCCTGGAGGAGCTCGATATGTTTTGGTGGGGAACAATGCCCAGAGCGGAAGCACCATCACCACAACGAGTGGTACGTCAAGTAAGGTTGTGGTGGTGAGATCTCAGGGAGGAACAGGCAACTTTTCAGCCACTCAGCTGCTTCAGCTTCTTCAGCGTACAGGAGCCATCAGTCAGAGCGGGGCCAGAATAACCACAACAGTGACCACAGCCAGTGGATCTCCTGCCGCCACAACATCTTATGTTGTTCAGCAGGATGGAACTGTCATCACAACACCAGCATCAGGAACTGAAGCAGGCTCAAGCCAGAATCTTGCAGAGCAGACCACTACAAGCCAACTTTCCACTGATACACTTACCAGTACAGACATTGCTGACGCCGCAGAACAATCAACTGAAGTTCCCATGGCCACAGAACCTTCAGAGACTGAGGAGCCAGATGAGCAGCCTGCAGCAGTGGCTTCACAGTCTGGATCCTCTATCTCCACCCTACCTTATCCATCTACAGTGGCTGCAGCTTTCTCAGGGACATCAGCTGCAGATGCCTCTGTAATATCCCCAGAACCTGGAACACCCACCACGGCTGTCCCGCAGGCTGCAACAACTGCTACATCCCCAAATGACGTGGAGGTTACAGGGGAACAACCAGCTACTGGGGCTAAGACAGTGACATTAACCACTTCTGGCCAGCAGCTATCAAACAAGTACATCCAAATTCCAAATCCAGCTGGAGGTGGTACTTTGCTATGCCAGCTTGTCATGAGATCAGGAAAGATGGTGTTGGTTCCTGTAACAGATAAGAATGCCCAGGCCCAGATTACAGGTGGTGTTCTCAAGCTGTCTGGCACCCCAACAGCGTCCACACCATCATCCCCAAAGATAACAATTCGAACACCCATGACCAGTCCTCAGATTGTATCTATGTCATCAGCTGGAGCAGTCCTTGCCCAGCTTCAGCAGCAGCAGCAGCAACAACAAGCACAACAGCAGCAGCAGCACCAACAAGAGCAGCAGCAGCAACAGGCACAAACTGCCCACACCTCCATAGCATTGACACATTTGTCAGACTCAGGCACAGCCACGTCATCCACCACAGTCACCACATCTGCCAGCCCTCGATTTATTACACTGCCAGCTGGTGGTAAGAGAACAATTCAACTCATCACTGTCCCTAGGGGCGCAAACCCTACACAGGTGGGCCAAGCAGCCCAAAGAACAGTTATCATGAGTGCGGTCAGCAGCCAGCCAGCTACTGTGAACACTTCTCCCAGCATTACCACCACCAGGCTCCTTTCCCCAGGAGAGTCCAGCACAGAGGGGCGTGTTCTCTCTCAGTCTGGGAACATAGTCATTCGTGAATTAAAAAAATCAGATGGGGAAAGTATCACCACTCTGTCTACCTCACTTGGTACTGCAGGCATTAGCTTGGATAGTGGCACGGGCCGTCTGACATCAACACCAACTGTGTCATTGCTTAGAGATGTGTCAGCCAAAGCAGGGTTAGCAACATCCAGTGCAGGAACTTCCCTGCTATCCTCACCTCCTAGTCAGCAACAGAAGCCTTCAGAAAGTTTCAGGTATGTGCTCGATGCAGTTTCAGTCATGTAGCTGTATGAGAAAGTTGATGACAAATGTTTTTTTTTTCTTGTCAAGTGGCATTCCAGACTCAGCAGGTTATAGTGCACATATATATTTTTTTTCCAGCCTTTTTTATTTGGATCACACCTAATTTTCATTGGTCATCCCCACTGACCAATCAGATTTAAAAAATACCTTGGTCCGAATGGGGTGTGCCAGTAAATTTTCATCTATGCCTTATCATTTGAATCATCCCACAATAAAACCCAATTAGGACCAATGCCTATTTAGAGACAACAAGGGGTGGCTCATTTCCAGGAATGAAATCTTTGGAACCTGGACCCCAAATAGCACTGTTATAATATTATTCATTTGGATCAGGGAAGCAACAAGTACATTTGCAGGCAAAAAAAAAAATATTGGTGCAAAGCATACTACATCGGACAGCAAGTCTAGGTTGACCGACATAACACTTCTAAATGTGTAACCAACAGGTTGTCATGACATGGCAACAACTCCATTCCTAAGAATTTATTTACTTTCATTTTTCTTTGGTAGGAGTTTATCACTTTCTGTAACAATACACAACTGGCAATTTATTCCTCTTTGCCTGCAGAGTTCCAGGTAGTGGTATGTATATTGCCATGGAAGACTGCAGTTATTCACTGGGAGAATGGCTTTATGCCTAATTTATCTATTGTGACTGATAATTGGTACCATATTGTAAACAGTAACAAAACTCGTTATCTTGCCAAGACACAGGAGTTGCTGGAAATCTTAGCAAGGGTTAATGTCATATATGATAGTTGATGAGCCCAAGCAGTAATGAACATTCTGTTGGCTCCTTTTGGTCTGATGAAGTCAAGAAAGTCCCATGTGGTTCTTTTATTTTTCAGAGATGGCAGAATGCTAAAAATTTGTTCTAAAATCAAAAAGTAGGGAAAAAAGCACATTTTGACACTCAAGTGAGAAGAAAGAATGATGAGGCCATCCAAAGTCAACTGAGATCTAAATGTTGATTTTATCATTTGAAAATTTTGCTCTCAGCTGCTGCTATCCATGGGTTTTGCCGTCTTTAAACTTCAGTGAATCTCATATTGCATTGGTACCAGAACTTGCCCTTATTTTTCACCAATGGGGTGTCTTTCCTGGTGTCTAGAGAGATGTATTGCAGTATCTAATAGAGCTGGGACATTGCATTGTAACAATGTAAAGCAGTTGCTGTGTCCACCCATACAGCTGTGGACAGTCAAGCACTGTTCACTCCTGTGTTTCAGATGGGAGCCCACCAAGCATACAAACTGGGTCCTTTGAAGAGTTTAATCCATTAAAATCTGGCTTTTTTCAATTGAATGAATGTCCTCAGGCTTTAATTTCGTTCTTGCAGGTTTTTTAATTTTTTTTTTTAAGAATTGTTATTTGGAGGCGGTTGTGGTTATTTTTACTGGCGTAAATGTCATCTCAGGAGAGCTATACAAGTATATAGAATTATTTTTCAGCACCCTAAAAATGAAGACTTTCAGTATGAAACTAGACTTGTTCTGCAATGCTCTGCAAGGCCCAAACTGATACTCAAAGTAAAGCAGTCTGATGGATATTACAAAAAATGCATATTAAATGAAACCGTTGAGAGCATTCTGTAAATTTCATACTAGGCATATTCAAGTATACTTCTTAACAGGAACATCTTGCACTAACTAAGCCGGCCACATCCTGACTCTATTGGGACAGTGGTGGTATACGGTGCATACATAATAGGAAGATTTACCTTCTTATTCCTCAGACTGCAACTTCTAGCTGTTCACAGTGTGAGTGATCAGTTCTGTTGTTGGGGAAACATTTACCCTTCTTTACTGAAGTTATAAGGCTCTTACATGCATATGTCTTTCCTTGAAACTTGAAATAGAAAACTTAGTGTTAAGTGCTGTAAGAGTATAAAAATTCTTTGAGTGGTTTTGGTATGTCTTTTTGTCATGATGTCTGCAGCTGACAGTATTTCTTTGGAGTCTTTGTAGATTAAAGGTCTGTAATTTTAAAGTCTGTACTATCACATCCTGTACTTGGTTTTGTGGTGCCTGTTATTCAGTCAGTGGGATTACTGATAGAACCTAGAATATTGTCATGTATAAAAATTTTTTTTTTCTCACAACAGATACATTTTGCCAGGCTCCAACACAACACATATTCTGCACACGGGGACCAGTGGCTCACAAGGCGGCTTTGGTCAGACCGGGAAAGCATTTACTGCGCTGTCATCGTCTGGTACCATTATTGGTGGTCAGCTGACACCATCTCCTGCCTCATCAGCCATTGGTACATCACCTATGGATCAAGATGTGACCCTTGGTGACTCAGATGATGGCACTTCAACTGGTATCCTTACTCCTCAGCGAAGACTGAGCAGAGACATTGATACAACAGAATACATCCCCTTAGGCCGGGGACGGGCCAGAACACGTGGAGGTCGAGGGGGCAGAAGTCGAGGTGGGAGGACACCCAGGGGTAGAGGACGATCACAAGTGTATACAAAAGACAGCGAGTACCTCCCTCCAGGACACACCGCAGCCAGCCGTAAAATCTCCACGCTCACGGATCTGCGGCAGATCGGTGCTCATGTTATAGAGTCTGGAACAGAAGCAGTTGATGGGGTCCCTGTGCTGTCTATTCCTGATTTCTCAACAGATGGCACAAACCAAGCAGAGGCCATTTCAGCAGCTCAGTCCATCATACCGGAGGCAGCCGCTAGCACCAGTAGCCATACCATCACCAGCTTGTCATCAGCAGTCACACAGCTGGCATCTGCAGAGCAGGAAAACTTGCCAGGTACTGAAACCACATCAGCCTCGCAAGGACCACGAGTCATCACCCAGACCATACCCTCTGTCAAAGCCAACCACGGGTTCGACATCCTCACCCAAGGCATCTTGGGCTCTGGGAATGCAGCCCGACCTCCTCTTCCCCCTCCCAAACAAGGTCGTAGCCTCCTGACTGGAGCAACTGCCACATTGCAACCACCTGCCTCTTCTCTGTTGGCATCATTCTCTAATGAAGCAGGAGCATCTCTCGTAGAACCATCTACTGCAACACAGCCAACCTCATCTGTAGGTCAAACAGAAATAGACACTCTCATTGAAGCTGCACAAGCTGCAGCCAAGCCAGCTAAACCTGGTTCCAAGTCACCAGCATCAGCTGGTGTCTCAGAACAGAAGTCTAGCCAGCCAGAGGAAAGTAATGAGTTCGGTGTGGACAATCTGTTGAACAAAGATGCAGAGGCTGAAAACATTTCAGAATCGGATGCATCAAAAGATGGTGCTCAGGAGCACTCTATAAAGCCACAAGAAGAGGAGGAGGATGAGCATGTGGGCAGGGTCATGAGTGTAGATGAGAGCCAAGTAAGTGCAGCTGAAAGGTACAGGATGCCAATGGAATTGTTCCAGCCTGATGAGGAATCTCCTGAGAAAACTCTGAAACCAGATGAAAATGTTAGCAAAATGGGTGTTGACCTTCCCTCCAGGTTGTTTCAAGACTCCGAAATGAGTTCACAGGAAGAGGAGATGGGGACTTCCCCTCAACAGCAGAACAAAGATGGAGGCCAGATAACAGCTAAGGAGTCCAAAGATGTTTCCAGTAGAACACTACCAGCAGCAGACACTGAAGACATGAAGGGAGCTGATGTAGATGTTGAATCCATGGAAGTGACTCCTAGTGATTTGTTACAGAAAGGTCCACATGATGCAGAAGGTGAGAAGTCTCTGAAGAAAGTTGGCAGATCAAAAGGCAGAGGTAGAGGTGGATCAGGTAAAAGGGGAGGCAGAAGGAAATCTGGGGCCACCAGTGACTCTGAGCCCATGGATACTGTGAACACCTCCTCCGAAGATGTTGCTGTCGCGACAGAAACTGCAGATGTAGTTTCTCCCAAATCTTCAGTGGACAAAAAAATTGCTCACATGATCTCTAGTCCTAAGAAAGAGCCTTTGCAGCATTCTTTGTTGAAACCAACTAGTATTGGAGGTTTTGCCACAGATGTTCTGATGGAATCAGACTTTAATGAGCAGACAAAGACTGCCTTAAAAGAAGAAGCAGAGGAAAAAATAGCAGAAATAAAAGAAGCTGGCAGAACTAAGACATACAAGGGGAGAAAATCAAGTAAGCATGAAAAGGACACTGAAAGAGTGAAAAGCAGTGACCTTTCATCAGAGACTGCAGAGGAAGCAAAAACTGAGAGGGAAGAAAAAGAGAGTGAAAAGGAACAAGTTGAGAAGCAGAGAAGAGTGAGAAAGCGAGTTATATACTATCCAGCTTTTGTGCGTCATAAGAAGCAGAAAGCTGATTGGGCCAAGTTATCCGAATCTGAGGAATCATCAGAGCCCTACCCACATGTTCCATTTTGTTATGCGGTTCTTACAAATAAACGTTTACAGTCTCACTACAGGCATCCGTCTTTGGGCCCTGCCCAGGATTTTTATACCACTCATCCCTTGCCTTTGCCACTACCGAAACATAAAGATGAATTGCGCTGTAAAGATCTCCCTGTGGTGGTGAAACGCTCAAGTCCAAAACCACTGCAGAAGCCCAAGGCAGATCCTTCAAAAGATCCCACTGTCATTCCCTTGGTGACTGATGATGATAGCGACCCTGCATACACTGGCGGGTCTGTCATAACCAGTCCAGCTGATGGGGAGATCTTTACTGGAGTCATTGTGAAGCATAAGAATGAAACGGCAGATTGGAGTAGTTCACCAGAGGAAGAGGAGGTGAGAGAAGATGATGAAGAAACTCTTTCAGGAGATGAATTGAAAGGAGCTCAGCGACGGTACTGCAGGCAGTTAATGACTGTATATTACATGGATGCTGGAGACTTCAGTTCCATCATTGATTTGGAGGATTCTGGAGAAGAGGAAGAGGATGTGGAAGTTGGAGAAGAAGTCCCAATCAAGGAGGAGGCATATGATTCTGTGGATGGTGGCAGTGGAGATTTGGGTCAATCATTGACAGGCCAAAACAAACTGTCAGATTCACAGGAACTAGATAATGGTGCTAAATTGACCGAGGATTCAGAACACGTGGATGGTGTTGTGTCTGTGGATGGTGTTAAATCTGATCAATCTCACTCGAGCCATCCAAAGGGCAAGCAGAAGAAAAGAGGAAGACCAAGTACAGGCTCCCCTGCTTCAGCAATCCAGCCAGGGAAGCGAGCACGCACTTCACAGGATGAAGGCCGTGCCTCATCTGTGGAAAGTGCAGATTATCACATGCAGAGCCCCACACATTCAGCAAGTTCTTTGGAGACAGACTCCTCAGCTGTAAACACTTCCTCTGCAGCCCTGTCCACGCGTGTTAATGGCACTGACACAATGTCTGATAGTGAATCAGGGCAGAAAGACTCTGCGATGGCAGTTTCATCATTTCCATCCCCATCAAGGCGCTCCAGTCGAACTCCTATTCCGTCAAAGCGAGTCTTAGATGCATGGGAAGACACACCTGTGCGTCCCATTCACAAGGACAGAAGAGCGTCATTTGTGAGCTCAGATGAGGAATTTTCAGGCTATGGCAGTGGTGATGTGCAGAAGAAGCAGAAGAAGAAACAAGTCCAAGCCAGCGCCCCATCATAGCACTAGATTTTATTTTATCACTATTTCATCTATTTTGTAAAGTCTCATTTGTTGTTGTATCTGCTCAAGCTGAGTTTCATGTTGAGCAGGGCAACTCATCTACGTGTAATTGCTGGGTGGTTTTCCAGTTAATGCCATGATGTATAGATTTCCATTTCTCATACAGACATGCAGCACATGATTGTTCAGTGTAAATACAGTAGAAAAATGTTCAGAGTTTTATGCTTGTTGTTCATCCTCATTCTCTGCGATCCAGCAGAGACCAGACATCACCTCATATATATGTACAAACCACGTGTCTCACAGCTGGTAGCTGGGAGATTGTGCCACATGTGCTGGCTGTCCACACATTTCAAGTTTGCACAGATGCTTGAAGGTTTAATAACAAAGCTGACATGCTGTAGAAACGTATGCAGCAGAATGTGGGAAAGCAGTAGAAAGATGTAACAAAAGATATCAATTTTGAGCAGAAGATATATTCCAGCAAACTTCCCTTTGGTGAAAATAAAGCAGCTCATAAAGAGTGTTATATATAATTTATATAACAATATGATCTTACTGCAGGCACCCCTTGAATGTGTGTTTTGTATTTTGTAAGTATCTGAGCAGTAGTTTGCTGGGAGGTTGTAGGCAAGGGTTCTGCAAGAGGCTGATTTGGATACCATAAATTGTAACTAAGAGAGCCAACTTGCAAAGCCTAGACAAGTGTTGATGTTGTTGAGAAGTTTCAAGCCTTCAAGTATCGTTGAATATATTTTTCTGTCCTGTCCTAGAATGATAATTCCTCTTGTAAATAGTATTGGAAAAAATGTTTCTGAGAGAGTATGTTCATGTAATTTAACCGTCATTAGTGTGTGAATCATTGCTGAAACATTGCATCTTTTCACTATTCTACTTATCACAAAAAACATCAGTCTGCTAATCTGGATGTTCTTGTCTCATCATAGCTCATTAATGATTTGACACAGTACATTGTTTAGGTCATTTTAGACTATGAATGGCCTAGTCTTGTGAGAACAGTAGAGAATGGGTTTTGGTCCAACATTTCAAGGTATTAGTATTCTGCCAGGTTTGTACTGACAGGGTGTTGGTTGAGTGTTCATGGACATGGAGCCTTGCCTAGAATATTTGTTATGAGTCATGAAGAAAATATGCCATCTTCTAGTTTGGTATATCTGCAAGCAAACTCATGTCTTTCCATGTGACACGCAACTTTATTCACTGGTGGTAGCAACATGGACATGAAGACATACAATAGCAAAGATTTTCATGTTTTTACAGACTCTGACAGACTGCCAGTTTGAGATTGTCTTTTCGCTTATATACAGTGGGGCCTATTTGCAAAACCACACTATATGTGATATGAGTGTTGAATTTTGTGAATGCAATGGAACCCTTTTGACATACCCACACTTCGGACCAAGCTACTGAGGGTGTGTTGTTGGAAGTTTTGTGCTATCCAGTGCTTTTTATAAGGAACAAAATAGTTGGGGAGTTTAAAATTAGAGTGTGCAAGAAGGGATTGTGTTAGACCATGATTGTGTTAACAGGTTTCCACTGTATTTCCTCATAAACTAATGTCTCCATGGTAATTGCTGCAAGTGCATTCTGGATACCTGATTTAAACTGTAGTTTGACCTTTGTTATATGTTCTCATCCAACATCAGTCATTGTATTTAGTCAGGTTTGTGATGTTATACTGGATAGTTATGCCTGTAGGAAATTCAAATACAGTAGTCCTGAAAATGTTTGGAGTTGGAGAACAAACTGGGATAAAGGAATTTAGAGAGATACTAGTGGCATGGTGCTGTTTGATCAAGTGGGCATTTATTTTGATACCATGGACTAAAGTTTATTTTATGTTTAGCTCTGTATGAATTAGGAAGGCTCTTGTTTAACAAAATAGAGGCTGGGCATTTATCACTGTTTGCCTATTCGCTGGTTCTTGTTGTTAATTGACAGTTAACTGTACTTGATTGTTGACAGAGGCTTCGTTTCATCTCCATCATGATTATAATTTGATTCCCTATAGTGTCTGCAATGATGGGAGCATCATGCTTTTCCTCGCTAGTTATACCCTTATGTATACTTGGGGCTTTTGTTCACAAAGACAGCCGTAAACAAGTGGATTTTTACCATGTAGTATAAGCATACAATGCCTGTGTATTTACTGTGAATGTTTCAGTGTGTAGTAATAACTTGTAAATACACGGGAATTTCTACATGTCCATATGTTAAAGAAGTTTCCACTGTTCCACACTTCTAAAAAGTAATTTTGATACCTCTCAAGGTTTGTTCTTGGATATAGAACCAGACCGAATATTTTAGCTACTGTATTACTCTTAACAACTAAAAATTGTACCATTGAAAACTTCCCGACAGATCAGCAAAGTGGTATTAAAGGTATTCTGTTACATTTAAAATGTTAAAAAGGCATGTTTAAATTTTTACACTATGTTGAAATACTTCTTGTACATACTTGTATCATAAACAATATATATTATTCTTACATCATTTTTTTGCATTTCTTTTAGTTGCTGTCTTAGTTCATGGTTTTTATGAACATTCATCAATGGCGTTGTTGGGCAGAGAAGGTTTACTTGAGGAAGGATAAGCGGTGATAACTTATAACAAAATGTGCATGTTTTTCTTACATGTATAGAAATTTTTTGTATGTTTTCTTTGTGTTCAACGCTCTGCCTCTCAGATATTTAGGATACCATTGTTTACAATTCTCAGCTGTTTTCACTTCAGATTCACAGACTTACATGCAATCTGTCAGAAATTTGCTGCAAGGGTAGCTACTGCAAACCATGGGTCAGTCAGGAAGCCATTCTTCAAGGCATAAATATTTCTTAACCACACCAATCAATTTAGTTTATCTGGGAGTGACCTAGATAAGAAAGACATTTACAGTATCAATATTTGAATGGCAGGTTAGTTAAAAATACACTCAAAATTGAGAGACCATACTTAACATTCGTCAAAGTTGATAAGCAAAGTGTTGAATATTTTTTCCAGCCTTTTTTTTTTTTTAAATGTGCACGGTGTAAGGTTTGATTAACCATCCAAGGAATATTTAGAGCATCATTGTTGCACAACGGGCAACTGTGGCTACTTAATGAAAATGAAGGACCCAGCTTCGTTGGATGTCAGCTTTCCAGCTGGTCAAGAAAATAACACTTGTGAATCAAGCTGTTCTGAAAGTTCAGATTACATACCTGTGGCAACTCTTCGCATCAGTGAATGGCTACAAACAATACTGCCTTTCAGTCTGGACTAGCAAGATCACAACAGTGATATTTTTTTCTTTGCAGAATATTTCATTAACTGTTACCCATTCATGGGATTTCAGGATTTTCAATAGGATTTTTTGGGTCTGCCAATAGTTACAATTTCTCTAAGAATACAAGACTAAAACATACATTGTTATACATTTTTGAAATGGATATTGAATGGGCTCTCTGAAAATTTAGCTTTCTATGAGTTGGTATAGTTGAATAGTGACCTAGTTTCTATTACTATTTGTAGAAACAGAATGCCAAAAATGGACAATGCATAGCAATCACAAAGAAAGGAAAAAAAAAAAAAACACTGATCATAGTAATTGTCCTAACTTTGCTTTCATGATAAAGTATGTCCATTTCTACATAATATAAGCAAAAATGACAGGTATGTCCACAAATAAAAGCACAGTGGCACATAGAAAATGTTCATAAATCAGGGGTTTTTCTTCTTTGAAAAAGTGAATTAAAAAATTTTTTTTTCTGAAATTTACTTAAAAAAACCCTAACAAAATTTTTTTTTAATTTTTCTTCGAATGGTAAAATTACATGTAATTCATCATAAAATACATTATACATTCTAGAAGTATAAAAAAAAAATTAGCAAGAAATAGAAATTACTTTCTGGAATGACCTAGTTTTCCATTGTAGTTATAAAATACAAAATCCCATTGTATGAACGTGAGAGTCAAACAATTACTGCCTTAAACACCACATTTGTCCAAATGTTGTGCAGAGTTTTCTAAAAATTGATGCTATTATCCTGATTTTGTCAACACTGAAGTTAAGTTCAGGGGGATTTCCTTAGCATATTTTTCAAAACTGTGAAGTGGAAGAATTATAGTTGATTTGTGAGGGAGTAACTTGGGAGTCCATTAACACACAAATGATAACATGTCTCCTGTATACGCTGGTGAGTGGTCAGTTACCGTGTAAGTGATATGTTAGCAAAGATCTAATTTTCACTCCTGAAATTATGTACTGCAAATGAATGTTGGGTTAAAGTGTTTAAGGGGCGTGTTTTTGGTAAATGTGTGTAGGAAGTAAGACTCAAGGAAAGAACAAATTATACTATTATGTCTAGTTACAACCCGTCATTATTTGGACATGGTTGATTTATAGTATGTTTCTCTATCAGAATGAAGGAGGACTATCCATGAATTGTTTTACCAGCAAATCTGAAGTATCACCCACAAGAGAAAACTGGGGCAGGGGGTTGCAGAAGGTCATTTCCAACATGAAAATTAGACCTTCATGACAAAAAAAAAACCAACACTTGTATAGCATTCCATTCCCTTCACTGGCTTTCTCTACTTCAAGAATATTGTTAATGTGGTCTATAAATATCTAGTATACATACGGCTTGGAGGTGGGTGAAAACTGGGGACTTGACAGCATGTAGCTGACAAGAGAAGTGAAGGGCAAGCCCTTCACTTCAGCCATAGTACAGCCATAATTTTTGAAGATACACTTAAATGTACCAAAAAATAATTAGTTTGTGGAACAAGCACTTTTCAAACTATTTTACAAGTCCTTATAATTTAATTACAGGTTTTTATAAAATTTCCACTCCTTGAAGACAGTCAAAATACGTTTTGTTTTTTTTTGTTGTTCGTTTGTTTAGAATTTTTTTTTTTTCTTTAAGTTCAGAGGTGCATTTTTTTTTTTTCTGTTTCTCGTATATACTTGCCTGCAGAATCAGTTTTATGTTGTACTCATTCAGCTCATCTGAAGTAAAACACTGCATACATAGAATATCAGTTCAGCTCATTTGAAATAAAACAATGCACGCTTAAAATATCAGTACCTCTGATATTGTACATACACATTCATACCATTTCCACATGTTTATCCATAGTATTTGAACACAAACTTTTCATTTGTTCGTTCATGGGTTCATGTAACGTATGTTACTCTACGTCCTTTGTGAATGAAATAAAGCAGTTACGTATTTAGATTGGTTTTTTTTGTCTTTTAGGTTGTGTCTGTTCTTTGACCTGACAGCTTGCACAATGACATGAAGAACAAAGGGGAAAGTCTATAAAGACGGGAAGGGGGGGGGTGCATAGCTGTGAAAAACATCTCTTGAAATTCGTGAAAGTATATTTTGGGCTTGAAGTACCGGTATATATATATACACATATATATATGAGAAATAAAGACAACTAGAGATCCATAGTTTTAGTGCACTAGCCTCTGGGCACAAATACAGTCGAAACCTGATATAACAGGGACTGTGGGACCAGAGCAAAATCCCTGTTAAATCAGATAACCAATGGAAATAAGCAAACACGGTTTGCAGTTGTCATGACTTTTGATCTAGAAGCTTCCTTGCAAAGTGTAGACAATGCTGGACGCCAGTGCATCATGTTAAGTATGGTCATCCCTTTTATTTGTCTTCTGCAAAGGGGACCATGGTAGTTGGCCAGTGTGGCATCTAGTATGCCCTGTGGTAGTCAGCCGTGGTCCAATAGTATGCCCAGGAACTTCTGTTTTGATAAACTGTAATAGAGATTCTTTCTAAGAAGTTTAAACTTCACCATGTTCAGTAATGCAATCCCTTTGAATGTCTTCTGCCATGAGAATCCCGGTGACTGGCCTATATGGCTTTTTAAATGTCCTGGTTGGCCATGGACAGGAATGCTAGTTGCCATCACTTTTGTTTTGATCAAGATGGATGGCTCCATACGGAAACAGTGCACAGCTAAACAATAACACAAAACCGCCCTTTAACAGTGCTGTGGTGCTTAGACAGTTATATCCAATACAGATCAGGTCTTACATGCATTCAAGCTCATCTTTTTCATCAGTACATTGCAACAAAAGTAAATAGACATGGTCCAGTCCAGACATTGTTTACTTTTGATTGCCTTCACACTAGGCTAGCATTAGTTGCGCTAGCCTGGCTCGCGTGATCGTGTTTTCGTTCACTGGACTGCACTGCCTAATGAGTAATGCTAGACCTTCATGCAAAAGTACACAAGAGCTAAAATCCACATTTTTTTATTATTTGAACGTGTCTCGGTATCCCTGTTTGTTATAACCGGTTTGGCTTTTGTGGGACCCTGTTATGGCCGATTATATATTTTACTAAAGATAAAGAGGGGAAAAAATGGGGATGTGAAAAATTCCTGTTATACCTGGGGCTGTTATAAATGGTTTTGACTGTAAAAATTTTGCTCCACAGATGATTTAGTATACCTCACAAAAACTGATAAAGCCCTCAGCAAATTAGAGTTAGGGAGGGAACGCTTTTGTAGGGGCAGCTGTATCACAAGTGTGCTGGGAGATCATCTTAATGCCCTGGAATAAGTATGTTTTTCATAATAATAGAATAGTAAAATACAGGATACGTAAATGTCATGATTTGCAAAAACATTTTGCCAATCTTGATATTTATGTACACTGTAGGCCACAGTAGGCCTACTATACTATATTTGACTATGCAGTAGCCCTGGTTTCTTACAGAGGTTTTCATAATGAACATGTTTGTAAATTCCCAGACACCCTGTTCAGACTTCAAAAACAGGATTAATAATTAACTTGACAAGTCTTGTACCATGCTCAAAAAATGTCTTCCACTCTCATTTACGGTTTCATACTCTGGCTTTCAGGGTAGGAAAGCCAATGTTTAGTCTCCTCTGATAAGGATGAAAACCAGGTCGTCTTGTGTGCATGTTGCCAAAGCCATGGGTTAAAAAGCACTATAAGACTATGACTCCAACAAACATCCAACTGATGCAGACAAAGAGAACACTTGAAAACATGTCTACAAAGGATAAATTTTATTTCTTTCTTAACATACCTAACACCCCTCAAATTCTGCGTAGATCCTTAGTAAAATTACATCCGATATAGCCTTTTCAAGAGAGGAAGCAAAATTACTGAAACCGCACCACAAAAAACTCTTGTACACAAATTTTTGCTTGAAAAGATACATTTTCTGATGACAATAATGACATACATGGAGTATTACATCCATTCTAGTGACACTGCAGCCAAAATTTAAAAAAAAATTATTTCATAACGCAGTTCCCTGTCAAAACACTCGACTACCAGCACATTACAAGAAAACAGTTTTTCTATCAGAAAATAAATAAATATTCCAGATACTCCATGGATGTATTGTTTTTGAAACTTGAGAATACTCTAACCACTACTCCTGTGCCTGAGCACCAAGCCAGTAAAGCAGTAAAGCTAGAAAAAAAAAAAAAGTTAAAGCCACAGTGAAATTCACTTGGGTTTATTTCTCAACCCAGCATTTTCTGTAAGTTTCACAATGATCTGAGGGAAAATACTCTCCATCAGCTGAAGGACAACAACTGTTTCAATCTGTATTTGAGAAATCCCCCCATCATCTCATGAGATCAGTGCCAATATGACACAATAGAAGGCCAGATCGTGACAGTATCAGAACTTGTTCTCTGAAGCACAAGATTTAAAACCTCAAAAATACTCTAACAGACATTTTGTTTGAGCTACCAACCTGAGGGGAAAAAAATCTTAAATAATAATCTAATAATATCAAAAGCATGATTGACTCGAATCTATTCCTACACATTATAATAACCTTAAAATAAAATCAATACAAAATTCAGTGTCTCCTTTTGCCATTATGTGTGATATGCATTTATACACACTTTACTCTTTTTCAACTCATATTCGCAAGTTCACTTCTTGCTCATGCCTAAGTGACAGACAGGCAATGCAGATTTTAAAAGTATGGTCCCCAGTACTGATTAACAATTACAGTGGAACTCGCTTAAGCGAGACACGCGTGAGCGGGACGCTCGCTTAAGTGAGACGAATGCCCGGGGAACGGAATTTTTGCTATTTAAATCTATACGTGAGCGGGACAGCAACCCGCTTAAGCGAGACGACTTGGAGCCAGATCTCCGTGATATACACGCTGTTTTTGACAGAAATGCTGCAAATTGTCACTATCGTACTATGCCTCAGTGCTTGTTTACCTGTGCCAATCAGCTGAAAACCTGAGAGCTACAAAGAAGCTTGTACCGACGGCCCTGATTACCCCCCTTACGTTACATGAGAAGTGATTGACACTACTTCCCCATAGCCTTCTGTCAGGCAGTTGACCCTTCGGTGCACGCATGGACGAATCAGAGCAGACATCCTAGCCGCTGGTCATTTAACCCGCACAAGCATCAACGGATCAAGATTAAGTAAGCCCCGCCCCCTGTCAGCCACACTTTATCCTTTCTTCAGCTTAGGCAGTGACTGACACAAGTTACGAGCCTTTACCTGCGCTATTGCACAACACTCAGCCAGGGTGTCGTTCACATGAGCATGAGTCGCATGACCATAATTCGTGTTGCGTAAAAGCTTTTTGACACACGCTACTCATGTCGTGCTCTGGCCAGATGTGGAGCGAGAAGTGTGACGCTTATCTTTGCCGGTGTTTACGATCATGTAAATTTGATTCCAAATTATTTTTGATCACTTGAATGGGGGCCGGCCAACATCTCGACTTCAGAGATGGTAGACCTTTCATAGTCTCTCCAGTTTTATTTTAACATGTATTATTTCACTCCCTCTGATGTAGACATGTCTCGGTCTTTAAAAGAAATTGTTTTTTTAATTTTCAAAGGAGAGTGGTGAGAAGGCTTAGGTGCTTCTTTGAAACCAACCAAAAATTCCATTCCCCGCAAAGAATGACTAATAATATGCTCTGCAAGTCTACTGAAAATGCAGTTAGACTGCAATAAGTATATTTTAAACAATTTAAATCTGACTCCGTTGTCACACTTCACTAGCAACAAGTAATGATATCCCTTAACTTGAATGAAAGGCACAAACTAGCTAAGAAATCACTTTATAATGGATAGTCCGCCTAAGCGGGACGCCCGCTTAAGAGAGATGATTCGTCGGGAACGGAGCCGTCCTGCTTACGCGGGTTCCACTGTACTCCTTACAGTTGCCATCTCCCAATGCATTCTGAAATGCAAGATTCCAATGGAGCAGGAAGTACATAGAAAATTAGGCTTCAACATCTTTCATCACATGCAATCAGGGCCATTCTGGAAAACACTAAAGTCATGAAATGATAATTTTGTTTTATAGACCAGTTACTATAATAGTGTAAAGTACATAAAATTAGATCATCCACTGAATTTCATAAACAGAGAATAGAAGTGTACTCAAAATAAGCAACCTGTCTATGCAATCTATCGCTACTTCCTTCAACTTCAACAGATTGTTAACGAAAAGCTATCAGGACAGGAAGATCTTTATTACAGTAAAGAATTCAATTGTTTAAATATAAGCTGAAACTTCCACAAAATGTCTTCAAGCTGAGCTCTGCAAAATTAGCTACTGGCTCACTGCACTGATCCAAGGGAATGTAGATTACTGTGGAGATGACGAATTGGCATGTGAACTTTTCATGGGTCATATTTGTGGCAGTGACAGATGAAAGGTTAACCACACAATGGTGAAAAAGCAATGCTTTGTTGTTGTCACAGATTTTCATCAGCAAAATCTTTTCCTAATCAATGACTAAAAATCCTTTTATCTGGCATTAGAATACTCGTTAAAACAAAATGTAAATAAAAACTGGCCGACATCTCTAGGAGGTTAAGAAATGTGAACCTACCCGCAGTAGAGTTGACCTGGTCAAGCCTCTCAGTTGAACTCTCCTCAGAGGTTCAGAAATGTGAACTTTGCCTCAGCACAGTTTGCGTGATTGTCAAGCCTCTCATTTGTAATGTTTTAACAAGTGCTAGTATGTTATATGTAAATAAGAAAAAAATGTTACAAAAAGCTGGGTTTTGAGTAAATTCTTTGTGGCAGTTTATACACACATAGCAGCAGTGCTAGGATAAATAAGGTGAAAACATCAAAATATGAGCAAACAACAGTAAGATTAAAGTTCCCTGTCCACTTCCCAGGACATGAATCAGCAGGACTCATATAACCACTGCAAAGCCAGTTTGCTTAATGACACTTTCTCATCTCTTACACAAGCTGCTGCATTTTAAAGTGCGACTAAAGTACTTTTATGGTGTAGTGCACAGAATCCTGTGAAATTACTATTTTAACATGCATCAGTGATTCAAACTTCCTACTGACCTTCTCAAACCCATCAAATCTAACACGTTTCGAAGAAATCACAAAGAATAACACATGCCCATGCCCTCCTGTGTTAGCGTCACCACTGCTCGCCTCACCAGAAATACGTGACGTCACCAACACCGGTGTATACGCCTCAAGGCTATTACGCGTCGGGCTCAAGGCTATTACGCGTAGCGCTGCACTCAGTAGGGCTCGCTCCCACGTGGAAACAATGGGTTATTGTTGTGCGGTAAACTGTAAATCTAGAAATGGATCCACAGAAGACACCGTACAGCACGTGGAGGCATCTGTTTAAGTAAACACTGATGTGGACATGCATGCTAGCAAAGTTAGATCTAGATCGAGACTAGTCTACTACATTGAGAGTAGTCTAGACTAGCACTTGGTCAACAATACAGAGAGCTAAACTGACAGAATGCTTGCTTACCATTCCTGAACTGGTGGTCCAATAGTCTTCTCCTGGAACTGATACGGCTCGACCGGTGCTGCCATTGTTCTCGATCGAAAACACCGCGACTTCCGCGCTGACGTGACGTCTCCGGTACGGTTTTTTTCTTACAATTTCAGAATAGGTTAAAAGTTGTAAAATTAATTTCGAAATATTATTTTTTAGCAAAAATGATGACTTTTGATCTAAAACTTGATATTGAAAATATAAAAACTGTCGGACATCACATTTTTTCTAGCACTTTAGTCGCACTTTCAAGCAGGAATACTCAGATAAGTCTCTGTCATCACTGCAAATCACACATAATTTTGCACACAAATTCACAAATCATCTTAGTGGTCCAACACAAAACAACTAAAGGTTTTCAAAATATGTTCCATTAATTAAAAAAAAAAAAAACGGGCTCATGGAGATAGAAACTCTGATGTCAGACCCTACCAACCGCTTCTCTTTCTTCATACAAGTGTTTCCTTTATTACAATAACCTAACAATACTGTAACCCGTTTCACTTCAGCATAAAATAAGATTATCACCACATTCTCTGTACAACAGCACTAAAGCCCATAAGATGAACCAAAAAACAAACAAACAAAAAAAAAAACAACTGTCACTTGAGGACATCATGAACTCTAATTCTAAGTAACCAATCTACATTTCAAGGTGGTGAGGTGTTTGAATTTGCAACAAAAATTTGCTACAGAAAATAAGGAACTCATGACACAAATATACAACAAATAAGCAGTCTCTCCCCCCCCCCCCCCCCCCCCCCCCNCAAGTTTATGAGGTTCATAGTCATGAGGTCATTCTACAGTTCATTTTACCCCACACCTAGACATGCCCTGTCAATGTAACTTTTAAATCAACAACTACAACAATCTTCATTAGAACATGAAGAGGAAGGTACGTATGTGCTTAGTACATAACATCTTTCAGGACATTACCACATCGCACCTTCCCAGCACCTACAGGCAGATGGTCAGAATGGAAGTGTTATATTAAGGATGTACATTACAAGAAAAATATCCATCACATTAACAGATTGTCAGTGTTGTGACACAGACTCATACATAAAACATCCTTATCTTGTCCACCCATATCACAGAGTGAATAAAATCCTAACGACTTTAAAGTGTTAGAATCAGAATACAAATCCCGCTACAAATGGCCGTGGACATTGGCAAACTGATTTGCTCTTGTACTTCAAATACTAGACATTCTTATGTCAATTTCTCTTACTATAACCTTCGGATGGACAGTAACTACTGATCTGCAGTCTGTAATGTTTTATTTGTGAAATGCAGAAAAACAGCACTCCCAAGTGAAGTGTGCAACTGTATTCAAAATTGTGAAGTGTCTTATCATGCCTCTCCTCTCCTTTTATGGCCTGGGCAGGTCTTTAAGGTGATCACGTTTTTGGTACATATGCAGACTCTCCCTTCCTAATTTTGGATAAAGAGAACGCTTCCTCACTAAGATTCTTGCCATTCTCTTTCAACAAATTTAATATTAAATGTAGCACTAGCAGATATCACATTATGGCCTTCCACAAATCTTACATCTCAGGGCACAGCCCATCCACTCCCTCATTTATTCTCTGTTCTTTTACTCTGATTTTATACACTAGCAGTTGTAACTGGAATCTCTGTCTTCCTGCATTGTGAACCATACTCAAAATTTCTGACTGATCACTCAAAAATGAGCACTTCAATTACAAGACTGAGACAGGAAGCGAAAAACTGTCATGTTGATGCAAATCTCAAGTGTGTTTTTATCAAACATCACGTGCAAAGCACAAAAAAAAAAAAATGAACTGGACACTTCAGCCATGACATACAAGATTACATATGAGGTTACTTCAATCATAAAGGCAGCAGAACATTTCATACATACAGGTGAAACCAGACCTGATAATATTTCTGAGCTATCAAATTTACACACAGGTAATGGTAATGTAAGTTGAAAACACCTCTCCGTCAGTAAACTCCTCACCACAAATCAATTTCTCATGAATATGACTTGGTCCTTAGATGTAGCTGCCGAGAAGATGGACTGGATTGCTGCAAAAACAACTGTTGGTGGTTGTGATGCATCCACTGCAACATGTAATCCTCGTTTAGAATAGTAGTCTACCAATGGCTTTGTCTGCCTGTGGTAGGAGTCGAGTCTCTTCTTCAAAGCTTCAGGATTGTCATCGGATCTACGCACAAGAGGCTCTCCAGTTACCTGTAATAAAACAACATTCAAATAAAGAAACTCTCCAATCTGATTTCATTATTCATGTTAGAAGCCCACACGCACAGCCAAAAAAGTTTACATTTTTCATCTCCAGGTCTATGGGAAGCATTTTCAAACTGAATACATCTTGTTTCAGACAAGTGATCTGCTATCAGAACTGCCTGCTGGTCATGCCCTTTTTAGCACTTCTTTGTAATAACTTAGTATAATATATTCCCTTACCACACTTACACAATCACTCATAATAACAATGACTAGCATACAGAAGATTAATTACCCTCTCACGATGCCCTCTCACAATTTTAAGACTCAGTCTGAAAACATGACAATTAGCTATTCAACAGTGGGTGACAAAATTCTGAATTCAACCTACAATATGGTGCCCAGCGATGGCAAAATTTTCAAACACCACGATTAACTTACAGATCTCTGCTTAAATCTAAAGTTGCTCTCATCATTCTTTCATTAAAAGGTGCAAATTTCCAGGTTCAATTTTCGCCTTTTCAAAGAATTTTAACATTCTGCCACCCCTGGATATCAGAAGTTTCTATCAGCGAACCATGAGACCCCAACAATGTGAGGTAGCTGACCATGATTTACACTGTTTAAAATATCGGAGCAGAGAGAATATTGGATAAGATATCTTTGTTACTTCCATCCAGCCTGGACATTGGAAATTCCCTATTTTCAGATCGTTTAGCTTCTCAATTACTGGAATAGACCTGAATGTACTTCACCACTCAGTCCACAGTCTTTGGATTGGGAAGTAAAGTATGTCTTAATTAAGTAGCACAGTGTGAAAGTTTTGTTACCTAACACCAATGCCACTGACAATGAAGGGAAAAATGCTCACATTTCATGCAATGCATAAAATAACACAGCAAAAAGTAACTTGGAAGTTGGTTCTTCTTTACAGAGCATGTTCTCTTTCCCCTCCCCCCACCTTCTTTCTTTCCCATCCCTATAATTCTGCAAGATAAGCTGGACATACATCATCAGTCATGGTTTTCCTGGGTGGATTGAACTCTTCATGGTAACTTCTGCCACTCTTGAGGTGAAACAGTCGTCCTGTTATGCGCCTCACAAGCAGAGAGTCATCAATGGCAAATTCCACAACTGCATCCAGAGGTGACTTCCGTTTCTCCAACAACGCATCCAGCTGAGAACATGAAAAACAAGTTACTGTGAATTAATTTCAGGTCGTGCAGACATATTAACCTAAAGAACAGATTTACATATGATTTATCATATATATATATACCTTTCAAACAGCCTTGCGCTGGCTGTGAAAGAGTGAATAACTCAACGGCATAGGATCAAAACAAGAACAGATATATACACTTGTACAGATTCCTGGTGTGAATTATGTAACATGTTTCTTTCTCTGAATTATGGTTTACAGTACTACAGCATGATTAGGGTGACACTGTGCCTTTCTGAGCATAGGCAATGATCTTGACAACGTCACTACTTATGGGGTGAAAATTCTAGTTGATGCAACATTCCAGAATGAGTATGGACTGTCAACTATTTAGCCCCACAAATTCTTTTAATTGCTTGCATCTTTTCCTTCACTAAGATTCATTAAATTCTTCTTTAGATTGGTTTGACTACATTTATATCTTTACATAACAATACTGTCAGGCATTTTTCTCACCATGCATTATTTTTTTCTTATGTTGTTATCATTACTCCAAAGTACCCAGTATATCACTTTCCCGGTAATTTTGTCAAGTAATCAATTTAGTACAATAATCTTGGATTTTGTCTGTTATCTCTTTTTGAAATCTACAAACTGTTCAGTTCAGGACTGAGTGCATAGAAAGCACTGACATATAACTACGTGATAAACAAAATTATGCTAAACCTCTCCATCTTAAAATGTTTAACATAAGTGTGTTCACTCTGTATGACTGTTGGTGGTAAAAATGAAAACAATTCAATAAGAAGTTCCTGACTGCTGCAGCTGTACTAGCTTTTGCCAACAAATTGATTTTGTATGATCAAATAAATTTTAATAAAAAGTTTCAAATTACAAATATGACCTATTACTTGTAATGCAATCCACCAATTTACACATTTTTGCACCTGATCCTAGTCATGTCAACAGCTGCTGAGCCATCAGATGCTATCAACTCACCTGATGCCAACCAGACAAGCACATGTGCATAACTATGATGCTCAGATACACTAGTAACAAAAGCTTTTCACTTTCACCACAAAACTGGCAACTTCATTAAAAAACATTTTGCAAGCCCCAAAATCATTTATAAATTGTTAAATATCAGTCCTATGGATATTTTGAAATTCGCTAAATATGCTCACAATCAAAATGTTTAAGGGCAGAATCTGAATTTTGTAATAAGCATATTTAAGTGTAGTCTATATTGTATCTGCAGAGACAGACTGTCGTAAAGATTTTTGGGGCCAGCTGTGTGTAGATGCCTAAAACTAAAACATTTTTGAGGACATCAAATAGTCTGGGTCTAATCTTTTCCAGTCCGTTATAGAAATTTATATTCGAAAAGCACTGAATAATCACCACTAACTCTGGACAATTGCAACTCTCAATAACTGTAATGGCAAAGATCTATAGTGGACAGATTATAGTTAACAAATAAATATTTACAGACCACCGACACTGCACACGGGAGTGGATACAGAGGATAGACGAGTGATCAAAATTAGTGACCAATGACCATTAGTACCATTATGGATATGACATCAGTAATTCCAGCATGTAAAAGGCAATTGCGAAGCAGCTGATGTAAACACTGTTTTGCAATGAATCCTCAGTTTGGTGACAAAAGGAAGGGCTTTGTTCAATCAAAAAGTTTTATCTACACAAACATCACATGTGATAGTAGACGGCTAATCGAGCATTAGGAATAGGCTGAATGTGAAGATACAACCTAAAGTGCCTCATGGATAGACAAGGATATATATTGATATTACCTGTTCTAGGCAATAAGGAAACACGGGCTACAAAAAGCAAAAGGCTAACCTCCCCCACCTTCCCTTCCAACAAGACAAGATTACAGTTATGACAAC
Source organism: Ellobium chinense (assembly GCA_033807755.1). Lineage (NCBI taxonomy): Eukaryota > Metazoa > Mollusca > Gastropoda > Ellobiida > Ellobiidae > Ellobium > Ellobium chinense. The sequence continues at coordinate 300,015 of JAWQUT010000518.1, read as the reverse complement.
ACCTTTTCTGCCTGCACAATGGTCCGAGGGAAACCATCCAGCAGAAATCCATTCTTGCACGCCGGTTTGTTCAAGTTGTCGTTGACCAGCTCCAATACCAGTTCATCACTGACTAGCTGACCAGCGTCCATTACACCCTTGATACGCTTGCCAAGTTCGCTGCCTGAGGATGTGACAGCTCTCAGCATATCACCTACAAGAATAATGAAGACTTTGAATTCCAAAGAATTATATGAATACTACATATCTCCTATCCAAAACAACAATACAGTAGACGCCACTTATCATAATTCCTTGAACATGGAAAGTTTGATTAAAAGGAATTAAGCGGTCATCCTGTGAATGTAAAATAAAACATTCTGTTATAGATTGCTTTTGCTCCAAAATATTACAAATTTTGATACTACCAAAACATGCCTTGACATAGGGTTACAGATAAGGTTCACACACGCGTTCATGATGATTTCCTTAAGCTTTGCATCATCTGGAGGGTGTATGAAGTCAACAAATGTGACCCTGCAGGGAACTGTTTAGCAAACCTCAACATTTGCAGGAACTGTCATAAGAAAATTATGACACTAAATTCACACTGATTTGTAGAAACCTATAGTACAAATCTCATTGTAATGCTAACTTTGGCAGGGACCCAGGCATAGCAATATAAGAAGATTTGACCGTGCTCCATTCCGGACAATATATTTTCAAGATAAAAGAGTTTGGCTGTTTTATCAATTACACTGAAATGGCAGCTGAGATTTTAAGCATGGAATATTTTCTTGTTCTTTAAAATGATACACTAGCAGACATCACGTTGTCCACCAAGTACATAAAGAACCAAATCTCTGAAATTAATAATCACAAACTGATTGATGTAACTTTATCAAGAATCCAACAATGTTACACACTACTGTTAATTACATAAACTTGTAGAAAGTGGTTACAATTTTCACTGACCTGTTGATAAATGACACACACTGTATTTCTCTGCCAGCATTGGAGCCTGTCCGTGGAGGAAGACAAATGCTGAGTCAGTTTAGGATAGACATATTAACTCAATGACTTCCCCAAGTCAAATTTTCCGGCTCCAGCCAAAACCAGATTTGGACCCAGGCCGGAAAATCCAATTCACTATTTAACATCATAATCTTCAAAAGAATGAAAAGCCAACGTATGAAAACTTCTGTGCATGCATTGAGTTTATTATCGACAACTTCCTTCCACAAGATTCAATCTTATAAAAAGTTATATCCTTTTTTAGTAAGGTGCATGCTGAATTTATTGTGATTCTGAAAATAGCATGGCAGAGCTGCCAACCTCCAAAACTGGATTTTCATATTCCAGGCATCAAAAATTCATATTCTGACCCTGATTTTCATACTCACACCGGTGCAGAAAAATAATCTCGCGAAATTTAAATGAATGTCTTCTTATTTGGCTGTTTAGTCATACTTTTAGGCTTGTAGATAGCTACCGTTTCCGTATAACACTAAGAAGCTTTTCTTCAGCTTTAAACTAAGGTAATGGGAGTCACTCACTGTGGTAAAATAATATACATGTACTTGACTACCAACAGCTCTTTCCAAATCCTTTTCATATTCCTGAAATCTAAGTGCTATTTTGATTAGGTGAATTTTTCCTTTTAACTAAAAAAAAAAATCCCCCTTCCTCCAAAATTAAAAAAAAAACAAAATCAAAAATCTGATAAGATATGTAAGATACTGGCAATAATAACACAAGAAAGCCCTCAT
>JAWQUT010000518.1:269960-293933 GCA_033807755.1 Ellobium chinense | reverse complement strand
AAAAAGACAAACACTATAACTATAATATCTGTATTCTTTCCTTATTCCCTCCCCTTTATACCTTGTTACTGTGATCGCAAGTCAAGTAATACTGTTTGTGAGTGCGCGCACACACACACACACACACACACACACACACACACACACACACACACACACACAGAGACAGACAGAGCCATCCTCAAAGTGGTAAACATTTTCACGTCGTGCTTGAAAGTAACAATTATTGAGTCGAGAGCATGAGAAAAGTTGCGATTAAAAGAAGTTGAAATTATCAGGCGACATTTTTGTAGAAAATGTAGTAAGCCTATATATGTACTTTCATTAAGCGTGGCTGCAGCTGAGCGGATTGCGACTAACCGGACCTTACCGTCATATGCATTTACCTATATAACGGAGTCCGTTAATCTTCTTTAAGACGTTAGTATTGCGGGCCTCTGGTTAAGCTGATTAAAGATAGGGAGTGCACGAGGTGAAGGCTTTAAGTAACTCAAATCTGCTCCTTGTTGTGTGTGGCATTACATACGTACTTTATACTGCTTTTAAAAAGTGCGTTTTTGTTGGGGTTTTTTTGCGTGTCTGTTTTAAAAATAATGTTGCTTTCTAAACTTTTTTTTCTTCTGACAGCTTTATGGAGTAAATAGAAAGGTAGCTAGATCTAGATTACATCTTCTCTGTATATGTTTAGTTTTTTTCCTTGTTTGCTTTAGCTATATGTCTTTTATTTTCTAGTCAACTAACTTTGTTCAGTCTGTCAGTCAATCGATCAGCCAGCCAGCCAGTCATCCAGCCAGCCAGCTAGCGAGCCATCCATCCATCCATCCAGCCAGCCAGCCAGCCAGCCAGCCAGCAGGCAGTTATTGGACAATTCATTCCTATAAAAGTTCTCCAAGGGATGAGATTTAAATCACAACATTTTCAAAATATCCCTGAAAGAAATGGCACCTATCATTCGTCACTGCGAAAAGAGAAATATAGAGATGCCATATAATAAGGAGTCAGCTCACATTGTGTTATTATATACTGTAGCTTACTTAGGGTGCTGAGTAGCTTGTAACTGCAAAGCCAAAAACATAACTTATCATATACAGTAGATATAGAAAAAGCTAAAAAAAATACTTTTAAAAAACATAAAACAGTATGCTTTTCATTCGACACACATTTGATATAGATGAAAGTAAGTATACTTTTCTTAACAGAATACAGTAGGCAAATTTGTTATAGATGATGTAATACACTTGGATTTGTTTTGCTTTGTTTCAGATATTCAGTACTATTTTCGCCAGCAATATCTGAATTTGCACTGTAGTATATTAATATCACAAGAGCAAGGCTATCCTCTCACTATTCTTCATGAAAGATCAATGAGGACTATAATATTATCGCTAAATAATGTAGCCTGTATTATGCAAATGATTACCGCTTTGTGGAGTTTTCACGAATGTAATAAGACAGTTCCAATAATGGATATTGTTATTTAGTCTGTTCTCGTTTTAGACAGTTTTACCTAGTAATAATAAAGGTAGGATATAATCTACTGGCTTTAATTTTTTTTTCTTTCTGTCGATGTTGTCTGACCGAGATTCATTCATTCATTCCTTCATTCATTCATTCATTCATTCATTCATTCATTCATTCATTCATTCATTCGTTCGTTCAGTCATTCATTCATTGTAGTTTCTTTCTTAAAAACAATCATTCGATCATGGGTCATATCGTTTTGACACTTTAGTTCGTATTTTATTAATCATTTCTTCCTTTTATAATTAATTAATTAACTGACTAATTAATTCAGTGTTTCATTTGTTCATTTCTTCATGATTTCCTTTGATTCTTGAGACAAAAACTCATTATTTCATTCATTTACTTATTCATTTACTCATTAGTGTTCAGTCCGTCCAGATGTTATATGTAGATTACACTCATCATTATCAAATTCTTCCATCTCTTCAGTCGTTGCGGCTTCTGCAGATCTTCCTTTACTACTACCTTCACATGAGGTCGCAGTCACTGGCTCCATCGTCGCCTTATCCTGACATCATAATCATCATTAACATCATCATCATCATCATCATCATCATCATCATCATCATCATCATCCTTATCATCAATATTACCATTATCATCATGATCATCACCATTGTAAAAAAGGGAAGAAATTTAAAACACTACTTCAATTCGACAATTTTAATGAAAATTTAATAAATTCTTTAGTGTAAAATAATCTAAACGTTTTGGCAAATCGTCATCATCACCATCATTATCATCACTGTGAAATAGGCGAACATTTTAAAAACTATTTCAGTCTGATATGATCAACTTTTGACGAAAACTTTATCTGAGCTAAAATATCTAACAGTCTAAAAGTTTCGACAAAATCTTTATTCAGTTGAGATAAATAAGTGATTGACGTAATAATGATAATAATAATAATAATCATCATCATTATCATCATCGTCATCGTCGTCGTCGTCATCGTTCAACACGATGATATAAATAGAAGAAAAAAGTTTCGTCACAAAAGCGTGCAAATAAAAAAACAACTGAAAATGATACTTTAATACATTAAAACACTGTATCACAAATAAGACAGGCCTATCACTGAAACTGTGGGAATTTTCGATTCAATTATAATCCTTCTTCAGGTTAAAAATATACTGAAGTAAATGAGGAAGAAGATAAAGAGGGTTGGTGGGTTTAAAATCGTTTATGGCGATAACAGGGAAAAGTTAGAAGGCTGTAAGTAGAAAATAATTAATAGTAGTTTAATTTTTTAAAAAACAAAAAAAACCATAAAAACATTGTTGGCATTATCGTTACTTCATCACCATCACCCATCACCCAGCAAATCATCATACATTTAGTTACAAAACAATGCAGTTGTCTTCGCAGCAGTTCTCCTTTCCCTCATTAACATCATCACTATCAATATTATCATCTTCGTCTTTCTCAAATCCTCATTAACATCATCACTATTATCATCTTAGTCTTTCTCAAATTCTCAGTAACATCACCACTATGATCATTTCTCAAATCCTCATTACAATCATAACTATCATTATCTTCGTCTTTCTCAAATCTTCATTAACATCATAACTATCATCATCTTCGTATTTTTTCAAATCCTCATTAACATCATCACTATTATCATCTTCGTCCTTCTCAACAACAACAACAACAACAACAACAACAACAACAACAACAACAACAACAACAACAACAACATCATCATCATCATCATCAACAACAACAACAACAACAACAACAACAATAGCAACAACGACAACAGCGACAACAACAATAGTAGCAACAATAACAACAACAACAACAACAACAACAACAACAATCCCACCATCATCATCTTCATTATCATTTCAGATGGATAAGCTTGATGTCCTGTATGTGATCGCGGCATTTTGTCTTCTGCTGGCTGTTGTGAGCGCGTACCTTATCTACCAGTATGTCCAGGAAGAGAGAAAGGTAAGCTGAGCGCGTATCTATGAAATTGAAGAGTTTTTTTTTTTCCAAAACTCAGGAAATTAATGCACTTTCGTTGAAAAAAGAGTTGGTGGAGTATTCAGAGATGCATTCCTGGTTTAATTCATTCAACACTTAATCGAGTTCAAAATCTGCACTCCTTTAAGAGTTTGTGCCATTTAACAGTAAATAAAAATAAATGTGTAAAGAAGAATCACTTTTGTGTTATTTCCCTATATTTCAAAATTATTCAGAGACCACATATCAAGTTTTGGAAAAACGCTCTTCAATTAGTTAAGTCAGTAAGAGAATAAGTACAGTATGCCCACGAAGATAACCAGATAGCTAAGCGATTGTCTTAGCTAACAGTATGGTCAGGATGAGAAAAGGGTGAATTGAGTACCTCATTGTCTGTCAGTATAGATAGGGATCTGCACACTTTTCTGTACCTTTCGCCTTTCTTTCATGCTCTTGCTTGTAAATATGTGTGCTTTTTTCTCATGTGATTGCCACCCTGCCTGCCTGTCTGTCTGTCTGCCTGCCTGCCTGCCTGCCTGCCTGCTTGCCTGCCTGTCTGTCTGTCTGTCTGTCTGTCTGTCTGTCTGTCTGTCTGTCTGTCTGTCGTTCGTTCGTTCGTTCGTTCGATCGTTCGTTCGTTCGTTCGTTCGTTCGTTCGTTCGTTCGTGATTGTTTCATTATAGGATTATCTAAACTTTATCCTTGCATCTGCCTGGCCGTCCATTCTCCCGTTCACACGTCTATCTGCTTGCCTGTGTCACTATGCATTCCTAATCTATTTGCTCTAGAATTTTTTCTCGTTTGTCGGTTATGTCCTTTACCGTCTCAGGTGGCGGCGAAGATGAAACTGAAGAAGGAATTTGAACAGATCGATCCAAGTACCTATGCCGTCGCTGAAGCAAGTTACAGAACAGGGGATAACAAAGGTGATGCTATATTTAATACCTGTCAATAGCAGATTAATAAGGATGTGCAGAACTGCATAGTAAAATGGTTATGCGGGCATGGACTCTAGATCTAAAAGTTGTGGGTTCGAATCCCAACCATGGTCAAGTGCTTTGGGAAAGCATCTGATTCACATTTTCCTCAGTTCAGCTGTTTGTAAAATGAGTGTTTGGCTATGGGCAGCGAAATATATTGTCAAAATGCCAGTGATCAGCGCCTATTAATGGCAGCGGCACTGTAGTTCCCCAGTCAGCTGAGAAAGCCCTAGAGTGATCAGACCTGCTGGGGGAATAATCTAGCACAGATACGTTTCGTGTAGTGGACCATTAATTGGCTTTTTATCTATTGAATTTTAGGTCGCCCCTTTATTTCCCCTTCCTTCCCAAGCCTAACACGACTGCCTAGCGTCTGGCCCGCAGGATGGCTGACCATAATATGCGAGAGTAACAGTATATAGTTGATTTTAATAAGGTGTTGATGAATCTATTATATATTTGGCAACTTGGAAACTCATTATGTCACTTTTCCGGACAAACTACCACGGCTGCAGACTTCAAATCTGACATGAGGGTATGGGAAGAAAAATCGGTCATCATAACAGTCTTCAAGATAAAAATATTTTATACGCAATTCCGGTCCTTCTACGATATTGGCAATCCCGGCCCGGAAACGAAACAAAATTTAGCTAGCGCATGACGTCATCAAAATTTGCGTAATCGGAAGTATTCATCGGTGGAAAGGGCAGTCGTGTTATGCCGGGGTGGGAGAAGGGAATGGAGAGACACCCATACACACAACAAAAAACTGTTTAGTTGTGTTTGATCATCCCCTCCCCCTATCCATCCCCTTCCCCGGCAGGACCGGGACCTCAACTTGTAAAGTATAACTCTATGTAAATTATATGGAATAGACGTTAGACATTAAGATCGACAACTATGAAGTATTCAAAGTTGTTTACTGAGCTTATGGCTCCTCCTTCTTTTTGCTGCTGTGTTGGATGCTATTCAAAAATGTTTCTAAATGTTCAGGATACACGAGGGAAGGAATGGTAAAAAGATGAAAAAAAAAAAAAGATTATTGTTGAAAGTAGAGAATTGTTTCTTTCTTTAAATTCCTGGAATATATTCTTGCGGATCTGTTGTCAAACGTCTGTTTCTGTTCTTATATCCCCTACCCTCTCTCCTTTCCTGGTTTTAAGTCACCACTTTTCCTGAGGCAGTATAAATGCCAATCCTTTGCCAGCAAAATGAAGACATTGGTTCAGCCTTGCTCTAGTTTATAGTTATCGTATTCTGTTGACATGAAAAACCACAATTACTGTTGACAGTAGAGAAGACTTTCTTTCTCTAAATTCCTGGAATACATTTTGCCTTTCTGTTGTCAAGCTTCTGTTTCTATTTTTTTCCCTTGCCTTCTCTCGTTTGCTGGTTTCAAGTTAACACTTTTCCTCACACAATATATGCCAACCCTCTGCTAGCTTTTGAAGACGTTGGTTCACATCTTTATTAAGTTGCAGTGAACGTTTTATGTTCACAGATAAGAATAAAAAGGATAAGACGAAAGAGCCCAAACATCCGAAAGAGCCGAAAGCTCAGAACCCACTGAAAGGGCCCAAAGCTAACGGCAAGGCTGGTAAGGCAGCACTTCCTGTGGGCGTGGCTGCAATCCAGGGAGTATACGATGATGGAGGATGGGAAGAGGGAGGAGAAGAATGGGAACGAGGAGAAGAAGGAGGACCACATGGAAGTGGAGACACCAGAGCACCTTTGAGAAGAGAAGGTGGCGTGCCACGAGGCCCGAAAGGTTCATTCCAGAACGATCAGAAAGTTGTGACCATCGGTGGCGCAGTTGTGGTGGGCGCAGCTGTCGGAGCGACAGCTGCAGCTGTGGCCAGCAAGAAACAGAAACCAGGACCTCGAGGCCAGCCTGCGCCTAGTGCTGTGGCGCCTGGAGCTGCTGGGCCAAGGGCTATGGCACCTGGCCCTACTAGAGTTAATGAAACGGCCCCGTTCAACCCCGGGTCTAATATTCCACAAGCAGCAACCGTAGGTAGGGCTGCTGTCGTAGGAGCAGCTGTGGTCGGAACGACTGCTGCAATCGTCGCTAAAGATTCTAAGAAAGAGAAGAAAAAATCCAAGAAAGAGAAGAAGAATTCCGAGAAACCGCAAGAAGAAGATGACAATGACTTGCGTCTGAATTTGTACAACGACACTAACTATGATACTGTTGACAGTGAGGCTAATCCAATGAAAGTAGTCGCTCCAACCGCCATGATTGTCGCAGCAGCTAGCAACACAAGCAGTCGCCATGGAAACAAAGCAGAGAATTTTGATTGGGATGACGTTTACGACCTCGATCAGAATGTACCGCGAAACGTAGGCCCGCCACCAGGTGTCCCCGACAACACATTTCATGTTCTCAACGAAAATGCTGACGAAGACGACGACGACGAAAAACCGAGAAGAAAGAAGAAGAAAAAGAAGACCGCGCAGCTTTTGATACCGGTGGAAAGTGCAGGAGATTTCGATGATTATCAAGCTCCACCCAAGGAACCACAGCCTCCGCCCCCTGACCCAGCCCGTTACGACATACCCACTCCTCTGGTGGAACAAGACAGGCTGAAAATAAGGACGGACTTCCGAGATCGCGGACAGATGCAACCGCGAGTGTCTCTCACCACAGGCATGGACTTTTGAGAGGATGACTAATAATTATGCTATAGACTGAATCAATTTACCCTCTGTTTTATATTCCAGAGTTGCTTGGCCACCAATTTGAAATGTCCGTCTTTAAATATGAATGGTCGCCATTTAGGTGCCTCCCATGTTCGTAAGACCACTACCACTAATCGTATTGAAAGTGCTGGTTGTTCTTAAAGTGTAAGAACCAATGGCCGTATGCATAATCCATGCGTTAACTAACGTATTACGTTAACCACAGTGAACACTACTAATGTTTTGGGAGTTTCCCGTGGTTACAGCAGTGCGTTAACTAGCGTAAGGATTATACAGATACGGCCACAGGAAGTTAAATGGCCCTAATGCCACTGCGAAACCAAAACCCCTCATCGAAGTCTTTTTGTATGTAGAACATTATTCGAAATAAAACGAATACGCTGCTAATGTTTGACATGGTCTTTGCATTACAATGCAACTAATAAAAAAGAAACGTACAGTAAAGTGTAGTTATGTATAAATAGTAAAATTGGCCTTTTCATTGACTGTATCAGTTTCTTGCATGGCAAGCGAAGGACATAAATTTTAATATGTCACACGAGCTTACATTGCCAACATAAATAGAAAAAAAACTTTTTTTTGTGAATGATTAAATTGGATTGCTTCATTTATGTTTATCTGTTTCTGACCTATATAAATAAACTAAACATTTCAAAATAGTGTAGACGATGTAAAGATTATGTATTCATTTGTATTACGAATTCAAATGGCCGTGAAAACATTTACAGGCATACATTGTCTGTGCTTTTAAGGACAGAAACAAAAAAAAAAGGACCAAAAAAAAACAAAAAAAAATTCCCAGTCGAGACGTCAACATAACACAGATACAGAGCAGTAAAATGGACAATGAAACGTCTCGCGTGCAGTCAGATCTTTGCTATTGACAGACTCAGGCGTTACTTGGTTAACAGAGACATACATTAATTATTGCCTGATACAACAGGCCCCAGCTTCAGCTTTCATGGAAATAATATATCATGCCTTGTGCATATAAGATTATGTCGTACGTTTGAAATAGGCATGCTGAACACTGTAGTTCTAGCCTTCATTGCATATTGGTATGCGGTCCTTAAATGTTGCTCCTCTTCATTCCGCTCATTTGGCCCAAACTACACACTGATCCACATGGGGTTCGCTCCTGTATTTTTAGCCTAAGACGGTTTATAGCCAAAGGGAAGTTACTGTTGTAACTATAATTATGCATAATTAACAACTCGCCTAACAATACACGATCTTGGTTCGAGTGGAAAGTGTTAATAGTTGTTTTAATGATCTCTGCAAGACGGTCCTAAAATTCTGGAACGCGGGGAAACAACAAGATTTACCACAGTTGAGTCGGTTAACCAGAAACTCGTTATTTCGAATTATCGTTTTATCAGAAAATTTTCCCAAGTCCTTCCGACATTTCTTTTCAATTTTTGTAAACTCCCTCTGCTTCATACGATATTAAAAGAACAGAGAAGCCCTTTTAGCCAAAAAAGATTACTTCATTTGCCACAGCTCTTAGCGATTACGGCTACATGTGGCATTCGAGAGTTTGCGCATTAATGATGGGATCTCTTACCACCGTAATAATTACATTTCATCTGCATGTATTCTTACGGGGATAAGAGATTCCATCATTAATGCGCACGCTCTTTAATTTCTCGATGTGATGATTTTAGTACCTTAACTTCCTTTGCTCTTTAACAGATAACGGTCGTAGGAAAGAAAGACATAAAATACGTCTGCTCAATAAATAAGCAGTTATACTGACGCATCATGATTCTACAAGAAATATCAGTAGTCATTTAGACCATATGAAATGCTCTTGTTCTTTTTTTTTTTTTAATAAACTGCTATCGTTGAAGCGAGTGCTCCTTTTAATACGAAATACTATTAACACAAACATATTATGTGAAATTTCAACAATTTCAGTTTAAATTACTTCCACTGTGCTCTGAATTGTCTTCGCAAGACAGCCACAACATTCCAGTGCAAGCAAAGAACAATGAATGGTTCATTTGCAAATGTTGCTGATTTTGCCAACGTCGTTGTCGTCGCTGTTTCTATTACTGCTGTTAGCACCACTGAAGCTATTAAAATAATTGTCCTACTTTTAAGTTCGATACTGTTGAGCTGGTTGGGTTTTTTTTCACAGTTAAGTGTCATTCACTGGTCTACTCTTGTGGATGACATTCTTCTCCTAATGTTGCTGTAGTTGTTGTAGCCTGGAATGTTCCAGATGTTGCTGCTGCTACTGTTGCTGTTGTTGTTATTGTCGGTGATGTTTCAGCTATTGCTGGTGCTGTAATTATGATTGTTGCCTACAGTGATCATTAGCTATTGCTGCTACTTTTGCGGTTTTTGTTGTTGTTGTTGTTGTTGTTGTTGTTGTTGTTGTTGTTGTTGTTGTTGCTGTGTGGTGTCCCAGGTATTGCTGCCGTTGCTATTGTTTTTGCCTGGGATGTTCATCAGCTATTACTTTTACTGTTGCTGCTGCTGCTGCTGTTGTCGTTGCCTTTGACGTTCCATGTATTGTTGTCTTGCTTTTGCTGTTGTTGCTCCCTGGAATGTTCCACCTATTGCTGCTGTTACTGTTGTTGTTGTTGTGGTTGTCGTTTCTTGGGATGTTCCAGCTACTGTTCTGTTGTGGCTGAAATTCTTGATGCCTTCGATGTTCCAGATTTTTTTTATCTCTTGCTATTGTTGTCTAGGATGTTTCAGATATTTTTGTTGCTGCTGCTGCGGTCGCGCTTTGTATTATCCAATGACTGGGGCAAGCATAGGAGCTTTCGTCGTCGTGTCTATAATTGGTGCTGACTTGATGTCGTCAAAGTCAATGTCCGTCTGGAAGTAGGGCGTGCGAGGCTTCCCGGGCTGACCCTCAGACTGTGGATCGACAGCGACATAGTGTGGACCCAGATCTGACCCCACACAGTTGTGGCACCACAGGTAGTTGTCGTAATCGATCTGCTTTTTAATGGCCAGAAGTCTGGGAAGATTACGAAAAGGAAATAAAAGAAGAAACAAACAAATAAAAAAGGTTGAGATTATAGACTTGTGGCCCACAGAACGTTCTTATTTGTTACAAGTTAAACCCCACGCAAAACTTTGCGAGGACATTCTCTCCCTCTTTTTCTCTCTCTTTCTCTCTCTTTCGCTCTCTCTTTCGCTCTCTCTCTTTCTCTCTCTCACACACATACACAAACGCAAACGCACACACACACACACACACACACACACACGCATGTACACACGCACATTCATATTACACTTCGACATCGACAACAACAACATATCATAAAAAAAGTCTAACACACTGTAACGCCTTTATCACAATCTGACAAGAAACGCGTTTTCCGTGAGTTGCTTAGCCAATCAGAACACAGCTTGACGGGCGCCTCTTTTGACTTAAATATTGACTGCGGAAGACAATGAGTAGTACCCGAAATAACAAACCCATTAAGGAACCATAAGGAACATATTTTGTAATGTTTTTACTAAAACCTAGAGGAGAATGTATTGTTTTCACCCTTAAAGTCTGGTCACCCCGTTGGCCTTTGCAGATGAGGGAGTTTGAAAAGTCCCAACTTCATCTATAAAGATTATGATAAGGACTATAAAATATAATCTAGTCAGGGTTGCTGTCACGAGTGTCTTTCTTATTTCCTGCCCTTTCCCCATACCCTTGCCTGCTTTTTCTTTCCAAGTCCTGTGAACCTCCATAAACGCCGTTGAACGGGATTTTCTTCTGCATTCACGGCAGTTACCTGGCATAGGTGCTGTCGTCATTCCAAAATCTCGTTTTCCAATCAGGCATGTCCTCCGCAGGCTCGTTGATGTAAGAGCCGTGGCCAAACGGGTACAGCTTCTCAGCCATCTGCAAAGCCCGTTCAATCTTTGCTTCATCGGCCACCTCTGTGAGTGCCCAGCCTACACCGCAAGACGTGGACATAATGCCAGACCTGAAGCCTGGGTGAACTGGCACACTGTCGCTAGGAAAGTTCGCCATATTGCCTAAAGGGATGAGACAGAAAAACGGGAGTGAAAAGAAGTTCATAAATCGAAAGCCTTAGAAATCGACGATTCCGAGACCAGGAGTCTTTGTAATCAAAATAATATATATCAAAGCAGGGGCGAAGACTCGTAGGAGTATCGGGTTTTGGAAAAAAGCGAATAGGCCTGACGTAGACGAAAATATTATGGTCCATGGGTGACCTTTGTGTCTTCATAATTCGAATGGTGGGCTGGTCATAGCTGGTCTCATACCCAGTTAAAGTGGCCTTAGGGGCCTAGCGACATGTGATTATTTTACATTTGTGCATTACGTGTATGAGCGATATTATGCTTGTCCTAGATTTTGAGACCTTTATCTGGCTGCGCAGTGCATATGAAAAGAGATGAAAAGGAAGGCTTACTACTACTAATAATAATGAGGTTTATGAGTCTCATATCCAGGCTGATGCCCGCTCACACCTCTATTATTACCACAGCAGACCAGGTTTTTCTAAGGCTTTCTTAACTCCCGCGGGAGCATACAGTGCCGCTGCCATTTACAGACGCTGATCACAAACATTCTGACAGTATCTTTCATTGCCTTTAGCCAGGTACCCTTTTTAAAGGCTGATGGACTGAGGAAAATGTGAATAAAGTGCTTTCCCAACGGCACCAACAACACTACCATAGTCGGGAATCGAACCCAGGACCTTTAGATTTTGAATCCAACGCCACAACCATTCGACCGCGTTGCTCCACAGTTAATATATCGAGCTTCGTGGCAGGAAAGATTTCATATCGCAACTTCAGAACTCCAACCGGTCCGCCGCTGGATTCAACTTCTTTACCTCCAATCATGGTCCCAGTGCATCCCATTTCTTCTTCCAACATATCAAGCAGCAGATCCACGTAAGCAGACAAGGTAGATCTATCGCTGATACTGCTGGACTGGATCAGGCTGTTGAAGACGTAGCTCTCGTAATAGGGGGCGTCATAGGCGGTAATCTGGTAACGTACAGAAAATGGGGTGTTTTTTTTTATTGTTCTTTAATGTGTATCAGGTCTGCGTTGGTTTGGTCCCTATGGCGTCCCGAAAGGAGCATTCCTAGTATTCTGTGGGTGAACTTTGCGAACGAAGTAGCTGGGCTACGTTTTTGGCTAGTGCACGCCAGTTACAGTGAGGAAGGGTCCACACCTACCAGAGAGGTTTGTTAGAAATATGACTACTCTTGCGATCACCGGATGAAAAAGTTCAGCAATATGGCAGTAGCCATCTACGGTTTCAAGTTTGTCAGAAGAACGTCTTGTCAACGGTTTTGCTTTTGAGGTTGGTGAAAGATGTGGGAAAAATAAACGGTTGTATGTTGACTAAGCAAACACCATTCGCAAGTCTATGCACTGCAATCTTGCTCTCTCACATTAGTCGCAGCTATCTTGGGCTGCTTAGAGGCTGATACTTCCTTTGCATGGACGACCCCTTTTGCGATATATCAAAATTTCCTAAAGCAACAGACATCTTTTGAAACGGTTTTCACACGATACGTGCAATGTTATTGGCAGTCTACAGGTCAGGTGTCAAACCCCAAATTTCGGTCAAGTGGCACCTATTGGTGTACTGCACCCCAGCGACAGTTTGTCATACTTGGTGATTTCTGTAAACCTGCTTCTTAGGACAAAAGCATCCGAAAGTGATGTGCCTCCCATTTTCCTCCTATCATCACCTCCAGTTTACTATAATTATGTAAATGTTCATAACGAAGTGTAAATTTGTAAACTAGATTCTATCACTGAAAATGCGGCATGAGCCATGTGTTTAAGAAAACAACAATAACAACAACAACAACGACAACAACAACAACAATAACACCACCAATAACAACAACAACAACAACAACAACAGCAACAACAATAAAAGCAGTATGAAACATGGAATATTAAACACGGTTGGGATGAGGCTGGAGGATGAATACAATAGAACGTCAATTCACTTACAAAGTATACCTTCATATTATTATTCTATGATTTCATTATTCAGTTGTCTCTCAAAAGGTATACTATTTCTATGCTCTAAAGGCATACTTATTATAGAGCTTTCGCTGTATATGTATAGCACTGCACTTCATTACGAAGTAAAATTTATTATTGGGAAATTGGGAAAATAGTTTGGCGCTTGATGACGTTTTAGACGTAAATACAGAGAGATAGAACGCAAATAACAGCCTTGTTTTTCCATTTTCTAAGCTGTAACAGAACATTGGCTTGTGGTAACGAAACTCTCCAGTGTGTCAAAGAATGTCTCGGTAACCATGATGATAGGTCAATTTTGCTACCGTCAATACCCATTCAGTAACTGATGCTGCGGCTGATTATGACAATAATAATACTGATAATGAAAATGAAAATGATAACAGCAATAATAATAATAATAATAATAATGCAGTTTATAAGTCTCGTATCCAAGCTAATGCCCGCTCACGCGACTTCACACTATTATTACCCCAGCAGACCTGATCACTCTAGGATTTCTCAGCTCCCTGAGAGCATGAAGTGCAGCTGCCATTTACAGGCGCTGATCACTAGTATTCTGACAATATCTTCCACCGTCTATAAAACCACAATCAGCCAGCCATCGTATCTCATTAAATATTACGGAGACTTTGATAATAGTTCATATTGTTATAGTTCATAACAATATATATAACAATGTTAACCAAAGAAGGTGGTGGGGAGTAGCATCATAGCATTTACCTCGTAGCCCATAAATGTAGGGTAATACGTGTCTTCGGTGTAGATAACTGCAGGGTGTTTTAGCATAGCGTCCAACTGAAAAAGAATGCAGAAAGCAGACCAGATAATCAACCTATCTACCGACCGACTGACCGACCAACCGACCGATCGACCGACTAAACAAACAAACAAACAGACAAATAATCTTATGTCAGTGGCGAAATAATTATCAAAATATATGAAATTATAATCTTACAGACATTCTGGAATCCTCATAACATAGATTTACTCCATCTTCTGATTTACAGGATCCTGGATAAGCGTTATCAGAAAGAAGTAGAAGAGAAAGTCACGTATGAATATGCACAGAGGTATCTAAATAACATAGGTGAAATTTGGTGTCTGATAACTGGTGCTATCGCAAATGACAATTATTCTAAGATCATCTTCCCTGAGAGGTAAAAATGCACCATTCAACACTTAGGTGTGCAATTTTGAACAGAAACTCCAATACATTTAAGGTTGTGAGTTGCGCACCATGCTTTTTGCAATACAGTCTTTGAGAAAGGGTCGTGTCTCATCTTAAGTGGAGAGAGAAAAGGCTGGTATTAAAAATGACCTCGCTGCTATGTGCGTACCTTTTTAATGTTATGATGATATCAATCCATATCTTGAAGAGAAAAAAAGAAGAAGAAGAAGAAGAAGAAGAAGAAGAAGAAGAAGAAGAAGAAGAAGAAGAAGAAGAACAACAACAACAACAACAACATCAACATCAACATCAACATCAACATCAACAACAACAACAACAACAACAACAACAATATCCCCCACAAAGTAACGTTACAACAGTCGATTCCACTTAATCACAACTTCACGGATATCCGTATAGGAAAAGGCAGCAGGATAAATCTGCAAATAAGCAGAGCTATATGTTCACAAAAATCAACCAGGAAACAATTCTCTTGTCTGAAAAAAAAAAACCAGCAACACCACCATCACCACCACCACCACCACAACAACAACAACAACAATAACAACAGCAAGAAAAAGAAGATGAAACACAAGAAAAAAAACAACGCAATAATATGGCAACAACAGCAATAATAACAACAATATCAGACAGAAAATTGCGAGTAAACGAAAAAATTTGTTTAGAATTACGCGGACTGCAGTTTACGTGAATCGACCGTACCTCGTGGTTGGAGGCAGAGGCGTTGCTGCCCTGGTGGTTCATAACCAAGAGGAAGGATCCTTTGTAGGAGGTGCCTTGAACTGGTGACGGACTAGTGATGATATACCCACCCCAGTCAGGGGAGAGCTGGTTGATTTCCAGCAGGGCGTATTCTATGGCCGCCTTGTTCATCCGTTTGCCTGGGGTAAAGTTGGGGAGGTGGTGGGGGGGGGGAGGAGAAAATAAAAAGAAGAAAATAATATAGTGCAATATTTACTTATCTGTATGCCTGTCTGTCCGTCTGTCAATCCATCCATCCGTCCGTCCATCCAGCCATCTTTCCAGTTGGTCAGACAGCCAATCAGCTAAATAACCAGACAGTTATGCAGCAAGCCAATCAACCAGCCTGCAGCTAACCAGCCAGATATCCAATCAGCTAAACAGACAGCCAGCCAGCCAACCAGCCAGTCAACGAGTGAATCAATCAGCCAGCCAGCCAATCAGCCTGCCAGGCAGCTAACCAGCCAATCAGTCAGACAGCCAATCAGAAAGCCGGTTTTCTGCAATCTTATCTACAACAGTTATATTTCTCCGA
The DNA here is from genome assembly GCA_033807755.1 of Ellobium chinense. Taxonomy (NCBI): domain Eukaryota; kingdom Metazoa; phylum Mollusca; class Gastropoda; order Ellobiida; family Ellobiidae; genus Ellobium; species Ellobium chinense. The sequence goes on along the minus strand of JAWQUT010000518.1, from coordinate 278,287 downwards.
ATATATCCCTTATCTTTCTGCTGGCTCGTCAACAACATCACCCAGTACTATCTCACCATCATCATACTCATAGAGTACTATCTCTGCATTATTACTCAATACCATCTCACCATTTTTATTCAGTACCTTCTCAACACCGTTTCCAAATATTATCTCATAAACAGTAATCTGTATCATCTCACTGCTTCACCAGTGTAGGTCCACAGTATCTCAGCAACTGTTATCCAGTACATCTACTACTATATCACTAGTGCCCACCACACCAGTGCTATCTCACTATCATTATTGAGTACTATCTTACCATTGTGATTAAATGCTATCTCACCGCTATTATTGAGTATTATCTCACCACTGCCATTCCAGTGCTGATCACAACTATTATTGATTATTATATCATGTTATTGATGTTGTCTCAATTTTATGTTTGAACACTCTCTTACCAATGCCATTCAGTGCTGTCTCACCATTATTATTGAGTAATATCTCACCTGTGCCGTCCAGTGTTGCCTCACCACTATTTTTGAGCATTATCTCACCATTGTTATCCAGTATGTCTCACCATTATTATTGAGTACAAGTTTAACAAGTTTAATAAGTTTATTATAACAAAGCTCAGACCCCACATGTGGCATATGAGCAACCATTGACAAAAACCAAATGACGGGACAGATTGTACATTGATAAAGTTAATCAGTCATATCATTTACTAATCTATGCTTATCAATCAGTCAACTATTCAGGCATTCTTTCAAACGTAGAAGAAGACATCAAAAATCTAGTCAACCAACCAATAGCTATTATGCATAATCAATCGCCCATAAATCATCCAGCAAGAAATCGACCAATCAATCAGTCAGTCCTTCAATCAACCAACCAACCAACCAACCAACCAACCAACCAACCAACCAACCAATCAACCAACCAACCAATCAACCAATCAATCAAACAACCACCGACCAATCAATCAACCAAACAACCAATCAACCAATCAATCATTCAATCAATCCACCAATCAATCAATCTATCAACCAACCAATCAGTCAGTCATTCAACCAATCAATATATCAACCAACAGATCAATCAATCAATCAATCAATCAATCAATCAATCAATCAATCAATCAATCAATCAATCAATCAATCAATCAACAAACCAACATATTAACTAATCAACATATTAACTAACCAACCGTTCCATCAATCAATCAGTCAGTCGACCAATCATAAGATAATCATATCCTTCCATCAATCAGTCCTGTGACTAATGTCAGCCGGTCAGCCAACCAGTCAATATACAATAGCCAGTTGTACTAGTTTGGAACCACCGGAAGATTACTATATTTGCATCAGTTGCTCTTTTCGATTTTTATTTGTATAAACATAGAAAGGGCCTTAAGATTTAGGAGCGTGTTATTGCCGAAAAGTACTATTTCACCATTGCCACCCAGTGCTATCTTATCACTATATTGATACTATCTCACTGTTACTATCAAGTGCTGTCTCACAACTACTACTAAGTACTACCTCACTACTGTCATCTAATGCTGCCTCATCACTTTACTTGAGTACTGTCTCACTATTGCCATCCAATGCTGTCTCACCACTCACCATTGCTGTCCAGTGCTGGCACAACCACGAAGACTTTTCTAGCCCTCTCAGCAGCAAAATGAAGCCGGAAGGTAAACTCAGTCACCACGCCCCAGGTGCCCCCACCCCCTCCTCGGATAGCCCAGAAGAGCCTCGTGTCGTTGCTGACATGAACCTTGCCGTCAAGGTCGCGGGTCACGGTCATGGACGAGTTGAGGGTGTGAACTTTGGCCTGAGAAAAAATACATGCATGATTCAGAACCAGTATTTCACCATTTGCATTGACAAACTGAAGACAATTCTAAAATTGTGTGAACACTTATATGAAACACGCATGTGTTTCGTAATAGATGGTTTCGTTTTTGCACGACACGACATTGTTCTGAACTCTTGTTGAACCCGGAACTCCAGCAAACTTCATAGACATTATTGCAGAACACTTCCCTCCCGCTTAGAGCTTGGTCTGGGGTTACGGGCAGGATTAGATTTAGGGTTAAAGAAAAAGAAGAAGTAAATTTGAAACAATCCTTAGACATTATCATTGTCTGAGAATTTTCTCACGTGTACTTTCTCTTTTGTAATCCTGCCTCTAACTCTTATCTTAAACCAAGCTCTAGGAAAGAGGAGGGGGGGGTGCCCTTGAAAACTGTCCACGAAGGAGGTCAAACTGCCAGATGTGCGCGGTCAACTAAGAGGCACACTTAGTAAGATTTAGATTTATGCATGTTTTAAGGACAATATCATAGGTTTCGCTCAACGGTCTATGTTGAAGGTTAGGGGACAGGCATGAAACCTTAGAAGTCCGGCAAATTTGGTACAAAAATGTCAAGATGCTCACGCACCCCCAAATTTATGCACGCTTATTGCTGTAAATAATAGCGTGTTATTTGCTGTATTCTAAGGCGATGACGCGATAATGAGCTTAACAATCCTCGAAGTTTATTTGTATCATATCCATGCTCCATGCCTGCTCACGTGATTTCATATTGTTAATGTAACAGTCAGGCCAGATTTCTCGAGGGCTTTCTCAACTCCCTGATTAGCATATACTTTTAGAAGCTGTTCACTGGCATCATGACAATGTCTTCCACTACACGCTCCTCATGTAACATCTCTTCGATTACTTACATCAACAGTGACAATGGTTGCCTCCAACAAGTTGTCCGCAGCCAGCCCAAACTTCCTTCCTATGGGGCTGTGGCCCCCACCTTGCGTGTAGCCGCCCATGGCCACGGTGTGGGCACTGCCCCCGACTACCACACGGCCAATCGACCCTTGCCCTTTCTCATCTGGCCCCCTGTATTTGTCCACCTGTGGGAGTGGTGGGGAGGGGTGAGGAAGAACGAAGTAGACAATAAAGATATGAGCAAGTAAGTACACTAAAGAACTGATTAGTTTGCATTGGAATACTCACCATTCAAGGGAATTAATCACTGTTAAGCACAGCTCTTCAGTACTTTGCTCATTACAGCCTGCATACTCAAAAGAAGTTAAGACCATGCAAAGGATATAATCGCTGGTAAGGATAGCTCTTCAGTATACTCTGCTCATAATAAGTGTAACGAAGAGTTAATATCTCTGAATATTCACCGGAAGTTAGGGCCATGCAAGGGATTTCACCGCTGTTAAGCATAGCTCTTCAGTATAATATCTTCATAAAAAGTGTATGGAAAAGTTAACCATCCCTGAAAATTCATCGGAAGTTAGGGCCATGCAAAAGAATTATTTGCTGGTAAGGATAGCTTTTCAACATATGAAGAGGGAACCACCCTTGCATACTCACCGAAAATTAGGACCATGCAAATGAAGTTAATCACTGTTAAGGATAGCTCATCAGTATACTTTGATCACAAAATATGTACCGAAAACTTACTCATCCCTGCATACTCACCGGAAGTTAGAGCCATCCAAAGGATAGCTCTTCAGTATGTCTGTTCATAAAAAATGTATGAAGGAGTAAACTACCCCTGATATTCTCCGAAAGTTAGGGCTATGCAAGGGACGTTATCACTGTCGAAGATAATCGTTCAATACATCCGGCTAATAAACAGGTTACTGCGGAGTTAACTATTATAAATATTATAGTGTTTCAGAGTACTGATTATAGAAAAATTCGAAGGAACACGGAGTCACAAGCAGCCTGTGCATGCACCCTCTCCCCCACCCCTCGCTCCCACATCCTCGGATCCGCTAATGTCTCGCTCTCGATTTCTTAGCGATCCATTCTCACCTAAACTATAGCTCACCTTTTGATAAACCTCCAACCAAGAAGCGCCACTCTGCACGGTCACCTCCCCTGCTTGGTTCCTCGTCGTGTCATCTACCCTGACATTGATGTCCTTCATTTTCCTCAAGTCCAAAGTCAAACCTCCGTCGTGCGAGGAGCGGCCGATGTAGTCGTGTCCCGAAGAGCGGATGCTGAGATGCAGGTTGTATTTCCGTGCGAATAGCACAGAGCGTTGTATGTCTTCTATAGTTGTAGGCAGAACAATTAGACCTGGTAGCCTTGTTATTCTGATGTTGTGAGTGATCGATGTATTGACTGAAAAAGATAAAAGGTTATAGAAAATTCTCAGTCATTTTAGCCTGAACTCCACCTCTCTATTACTCCCCCCCCCCCCCCCCCNCTCAGCAGCATGCAGTGCCGCGGCCATTTCATAGTTGTTGATGTAACGCCTATGCCTTTTATAATAAAGACGCATACTCTCATGAAGCTTGCGGGGAGGCTTTTGCTTTTCTATTTAAAGAGGTTTTGTATTGTAAATACTAAGTCTTCTCTGTATTTAATAATAATAATAATAGCAATAATGATAGTAATAATAATAATAATAGAAACAATGAAAGTCCAAATGCTTCTTCATACTACTGTTGCTCCCAGCAGGCCATATTTATCCATAACTGTCTGAAGTCCCCGGGAAGCATACAGAGCAGCGGCCATTTTATAGTCGTTAAACATTGGCACGAAGACAAATCTTTCGTTGCCTAATGCCAGGCATCCATTCAACAGACCAATGAATTTTAGGAGACAAAAATAGCAGAATGCCTTCAAATCACAAGGCTTTTTATAACATGATCGTGATTCGTGGCGAAGATAGAAACGATAGCCCTTTCATCCATCAATCCATCCATCCATCCATCCATCCATCCATCCATCCATCCATCCAGTGGGTACGTTTCGTGGTGAAGTATATTCTACGTTTCGTTGGAGAATGTATCGTCACAGTCAGCCAAATAAAAAAAATCGACCGCCTGATTTTATTTATAGTGACAAATATTGCCTACAGACAGTAGCCTGCCTAATTAGTGCCCTGGTATGAAACGAACGAAGACATTTGTTGTGAAGCGCGTAATGTCTGATTCATTGTTATCATGATTACATTTTAAAAATATGTTAGTATTTTAACTATGAATTAAGGAAGTCTTTGGAGAGGCATTTTCTTTTCTTTCGGGTTAACCGAAATTTCGGGGTAAAGCGATGTCATCTTATGCTCACAGTACAAAGCATCCCAAGGAGCCAGCATTGTTCCATCCAGCTGGTCACGGAAGTAGAAGAGATCTGGATGGTCAGGAAACTCCAAGTCACCAGGATAAGTCCTACTAGGCCATGTCTGGTTCTGTCTCAGCGACTGGGCCCACACAGCAGATAGAGCGCAGCCCAGAAGAGCAAGGTAGACGATGGCTGGACTAGATGGCCTGAGGAATGTTGGTTAGAGTTAGAGGTGAATATGCCGACACTAGGGTCTGTATGCCAGTATGCCGTAAGCTGCCAAACTTAGATCGCTGGCCGTAACTAAAAGAACCTTCTAAAACATTATGATTTCTATCGTTCTTGCAAAATTAGGGTTTGGGAGAATCCTCTTCAATGATTTTGTTTCAGAAGTTATATGTCTGCTTGGACGATATGTGAGTAAGAACCTCTTAACATAGATTTCACCCCCTTTATCGTCACCATCACCATCTTGATCATTGCTAGTAATAAACATATTGTAAAATAATCTTCAGCTTCATCATCATCATCATCATCATCATCATCATCATCATCATCATCATCATCGTCATCATCATCACCATCGTCATCACCATCATCATTTAAAACTGAGAAAAATTAAAAGCTCAACCTTAATTCAGGGAATTTCTTAAAAATCTAGTAAAGAATTAAGATAAAAAATGACATCTAAACGTTTCGGCTTTAAGGCCTTTATTAATAGAAATGAAACAAGAGTTAAAACTTTCACAATAAAACCTCATCATATCGTCATCACCATCATCATGTGGAACACATTAAAAAAATTAAAAAGTTCTGTTCACATCAGCGAAGGCTGAATTATACTTTAATATTTAAAATTTAAAATGGACATATAATGATATCAAATAATTACGAATTTTCGATTAAAAATGTGATTCTTCTTCAGGTTAATACAAATGCAAAATCATCATTATCATCATCAAAATGCAACATCACATCATCATATCGTCATCTTCATCGTTATCATCATTGCTTTACTAAACATTAGTCTGCACTTATAGATACATAAGTAAATACAGAAGACTATAAGACGTTAATATATTTGGTATATAGATTTTCGGACTTGCGTCCTTCCCAAGCACTCAGAACATCATCATCATTATCATCATCATCCTCATCATCAACATTATCATCTTCATTATCTTCATCACTGTTATCAGCGTCGGTGTCAATAACTTCATTTCGTCACTTGGCTCACAAAATTTGGATATAGTCGTACCAGTACTACAAGCCTTGCGGCAAATGCCCAGACCAATTTCCTGTCCCATCTTTTCAGCTCCAAGGAAAAGCGTATATATGAACAAAGCCTTGACCAGAACAATGATAGACACGTAGCACTGGTTTCTATAACTGTATTCAGATATTGAAGATGCCAAAAGCACCTGGCAAAAAAAAAAAAAATGCCATTTTAAATAGCCCCTTTACAATCAGAAAACTGGCCTTGGGGAAGGGGGAAAGGGGCTGGATTTGAATTTCAAAGGCTTAGATAGGTGCAAATACATCTGTAGACTCAGAATAGGTGAGGTTTAGCCATTCAAGTATAAACTTTGTGGTTGTTGCTAGGGGATAAGGTTACCCTATTCACTGAGTGAAAAGACCTAAAATATTAGGTAGCCTGCTTCACTGCCTAAGTTTTCAAAATCTAATTGGTTTAGGGGCATTTTTCTTTGTGTCAAAATTTGGAGGAAGAGCTAAACAATATGTTTGGAAAGTATTTTGGCATGGGACCACTGGATCAATTAATGGGAGGTGTAAAACCTTATATAGCCAACAGTGAAAAAAACATTAGCATCTTCATATACCTTCAAATCTACAAACAACTGAACATCAACGTACCTCATTTTGTGCCCCTGCGCTAGAACTGAAATGCTGGAGTGCTATGTGCTAAATCACAGCGTAGAATATAGTGAGACTGCAGTGTTTATATATTCATACGAGTCGAATCCACTTAAAAACAATTCTCTTAAAGCAATTTGCGCTTAAATGACATAGTCTTCAGATAACATGACATTGTATCTAGACCCAATAGTCTAAACTTGAGAAATCGCAAATCTGTTTAATTGCATCTTTTTCTTTCGACCAAGGAGTGTCACATTGTTTACTTAAAGGTAGGGAATAACAAGCATTATCTCCCTTGAAATATGGCAACAAAAAGGATTAATTTTTCCTATCCCCACCAGCCAAACAGAAATAGGGATGCACATATGCAATCGATTCCACTTAATAGCACCATTTGTCAGATAACAGTATACTGTGTTTTCTATCATTTAAAAGTCTATAAGCATATCAACTTTAGTCCCAAATTTTTTTTATTGCCCCCCCCCCCCNCCCCCCCCCTTTACACCCCGGGTTTGCGATTAAGCAGAGTCCACCATGATCAAATTGTTGATGCATAAGGATTGCCTTGACAAGTTGGGAAAGCTGTTGACCAGAGGATTTCTTTAGGACCCGTATACCAGCTGAAGCCTAGATATTAAGACATAGGTGAGGGATGAGTCAATCCGGATGCGCCAAATGAGGTAGAATTCATCTTTGGACATCTTTGTATAGAGCATAATGTTCTCTGTCTTTACATCTTTCTTTCGTGGCCTTTATAAATTCTATAATAGCCAACCGTATGCGCAATTGATTAATTAATAAAGAGAGGTGCAACGCGGAAATTTTATTATACGTCTTAGGTAAAATTTGAATTCGGCACATACGGTCTTTTCTCGCAAAACAGCAGAAGTAACAGCAGCTAATGAACCTCCAGCACAGAACTGATAACGAAGCTGATGGTTGAAGAGACGAAATATTGCATCAGCCAGGTACATGTAGGTCATGTATTGTGAAATTAAAGGTTTCGAAACCAGTCGAAATAAGGCTTTTGTCGCTAAATAAGGAATGAGGTATCAAGCTCGGAAAATGATCTGGGTATTCCGATTTCGAAATTTTTGATGGTTACGAAATTTGAAAGTGGCATCATTTCTGTGCTAGAAAATGTTAATTTCTAGGTCAATGACTGAATAAATTTCAAGTTTTCGTAAGGAAGGTTCATAGACGTCGGCATATGAATATATATAACTGATTAATAAAAATGGTGAATGGTGATTTTCTCAGAACAAATTTAGTTGCTTATGGGTGTTCTCCTTTCACTTGACAGAGCTCAGAATAATCCTGCTTCAAAAAATTGTACACATAGTCAAAATACATTCAGAGAAAAAATATGTACTGTA
>JAWQUT010000518.1:257349-269879 GCA_033807755.1 Ellobium chinense | reverse complement strand
TTACCTTACCTTACCTTACCTTACCTTACCTTACCTTACCTTACCTTACCTTACCTTACTTTACTTTACTTTACTTTACTTTACCTTACCTTACCTTACTTTACTTTACTTTACTTTACTTTACTTTACTTTACTTTACTTTACCTTACCTTACCTTACCTTACTTTACTTTACTTTACTTTACTTTACTTTACTGCACTGCACTGCACTGCACTGCACTGCACTGCACTGCACTGCACTGCACTGCTGTGTTGTGTTATGTTGTGTTGTGTTGTGTTGTGTTGTGTTGTGTTGTGTTGTGTTGTGTTGTCTTGTGTTGTGTTGTGTTGTCTTGTGTTGTGTTGTGCTGTGTTGTTCTGATTTATATTGGAATGCTCCGCTTTGACTGTGAGAGACGCGTGACTGAAATGCAGTAGTTTTTAGATGCGTAGATTTATTCCATTTTACACGTTTACCTTACACATTTTCTTCCTCGGAAATGCCGTTATGTGATCTTCATAACCTGGAGTTACTTCTTTAAGATCATGTGATCTTTATGATCTGGAGTTCCTTCTTTAAGGTTAAAGTCACTGGTTACTCATATCACCCCTATTCACTGATGGTCCGATTAAGATGCACAGTCCTGTTTACCGAAGGGGTTATCAGTTCCTGCCCCTATTCAGGGTCAGTGGCTGGACAGCCTTGAAATGAGATCATAGCAACCAAGAAATTTGAACATACGCAGCAAGACATGTGATGAGAAGACAGGGATGACAGCAAAGGTTTATAATTTAATAGGGAACATTAAGAGGAGGAGTTCTCATTCATCTCTTTAAGGCTTTGACGCAAGTTATATCCCAGTTACAGGTGATTCCACTTGATTGGGATAAGCTTAATCGCAATTTCGCTCAGTGGCAATAGATTTAGACAACAAGTGCTGTATTTATGGATGTATATCGCAACATACAAACTTACAAACAGGAGTTCAAACTATCTTAAATGGACCTCACCTATATTTTGTTTCAAGAAGTTCTACGTTCAGAATGATGCAAAACAATAATTCAACCTCAACCAAAAGCATACTGTAGATAGTCACTTCGGCTTCAAGAAGATTATTGGTTGTATATATATAAACTGTTCTGGCATGGAGAATGAGATGTGTGTGAGTGGGTGTGTAATGATTATCGTCCGAAACGAATTTCCTGTGAAAGATTTATTGCCTGGTCTTGTCTTGCCTTGCCTTGCCTTGCCTTGCCTTGCCTTGCCTTGCCTTGCCTTGTCGTCTTGTCATGTCTTTTCTACCATAATTTGGTGTCTCTTGGCGTCTCTCGGCCTCAGTTTCTCAGACAGTTCTGGCTATACCTATTCAGATGGCGCATGTGTTTCTAATGCTCATATCATGTTGTGGGCATAGAGATTGCACAGTTCATGAATCGAGCCAGTGGCCTGCACATTTTGTCTACCTAGTTCATAAAATGGGCTGTTTTACATTTTGGGTGAAATACCTGCACTATTACCAAATATCCTATAACGATCTAATACCGACATAGCACAGACACAATGTCCAGCTATTTTATATTTAACTCATTCCTGATGTTCTTCACCTCATAAAATTATTTTTGGGTTCTTGGAAGCCTGTGAATAGATGACCGCAGGTGTGCTCGTACCGCCACAAAATCAACCAACCAAAACAAGAAACAAAATCAAAAAGATACATGTAAAATCAACATATTCTTTAAAAATACTGCCACAGTAATGACACATTACCGATACTACATCAGTATCTCCTGCCGTTTTTATTATTAAGATACATATACAGGCATAAGAATAAACAACGACGCAGTCCTCTTGGTAATTAGACAGTGCGGCTTCAACCAATGATCGGGTTTTGGAAAGGTGGAGGAGTAGTGGAGTCGGGTTTTGACTTGATCTGGTCGAAATCAAGGTCAGCCGTGAAGTAGGTGTGGCTGATCATTCCAGGATGACCCTCAGTGTCTGGAGATGCGTAACCATGACCTAGATCAGAGCCCACACAGTTGTGGCACCACAGGTAGTTGTCTGGGTCGACCGTTTTCTTGATGCTCAACAGACTGTGGAAGAACGGGGAAGGGAAAAAATGGCGAATTTTAGATATCTCCGAAGAATCTTTCGATGACAAACAAGCTGGACAGGATTCTCCACAAGCTCAGAAGTCTACATCAAGATCCCTTTTACATACTCACAGGAAGTTACCTAAAGTTAATGCAAAGAAAAGGTGTCCGTCTTCGACAGGAATTTATGAACAGTGTGGGGGTAAACCCCCTCCATCCTTCCTTTTATCCCTTCCCATTAAAAACTAAGGCAATGAAAATATTTTCATCTCCAAGAGAATTTTATCTAAAATCACTGATGAATTTTTATAATTCCAAGGTTCATTTACTGGGTGCAAAGAAGTGAACACAATAAAAGCCAGAGACCCCATCCAAGGGATGCGATCACTGTCAATCAACTTATTAGAAATGAGTTCAGAGTTACTCGCCTTTGATAAGTTTGATCATCTCCCCAGAACCTAATCTTCCAGTCATCCATGTCCTCCGCCGGCTCGTTAAAGTAGGAACCCAGACCAAATCTGTACAACTTCTGGGCCTGCTGGAGACCCCATTCGATGGTGGCCTCGTCCGAGACTTGTGTCATTGGCCAGTTTACTCCGCAGGACATGGACATCAGACCTGACCGTAAACCTGGATGGATCGGGATGTTTCCTCCTTGGGGATTTGCCATATTGCCTGAAAAGATGTACAGTAGATTTTAAATCAATCTATCTATCTGTCGATCAATCAATCAATTAGCTATCCAGTCACTCCATCACTCGACCAGTCAATCCGTTAAAGGTGGATTCCCTCCCTTTGATGACCAGCAATTGGTTTGGCATGTTGGAGGATCCAGCAACATATTTTTGTGCAACATGGGCAAGGAAAGAATTTATTAAAGGAGGAATATACCGAAATAATAAGTGATCCTCAAAATATTTGTTGCACTATACTGCATTTGAGTGTATTATAATTACGTATACTTCAGAACGAAAACACTGTATCAAAAGTGGCGATTTTCAAACGATTCAGTCAGTCCCGCGAAGAAAAAAAACAACAAATGATGAAAATACCAATGAAGCGTAATGGCACTATCAATGATGGTAATGATGATGAGAGAAAGAAAAAGAAAAAGAGAATGAGAAAAAGTAGTGAGGAAGCATAAAATGTAATTTTAGCACTATTCTAGTTATTTATACACATCTCTGAAAACAACTCTCAACCACCATCGTGTCTTAACTACACTTGACGCTGAATATTGCCTTTTCATCTGTTTTAAGTATGCTGTACTCACTATCTGCCTTTGAACTTTTAAACTTTCTTTACTTTTTCTATTATTCACTCATACCTATAAGCAGTTTTACCAGTTCATTGTTTATCTTAGAATAATTTTTACGCCTGAAGAAGATCTTTTAAATTGAAAATTTGCGCTAATAAATTAACTTTATTTATCTGTGGAAACCTACCTTTTTACGTCTGCTTTAAAGTTCTTAATTTTTTAAAATTCTTAAATTAATGATGATGATGATGATGATGATGATGATGATGATGATGATGATGATGATAGTAATGACGATGATAAGATGCCGACGATGACAACGATAACCATGTTGCGTGAGAGAACAGACTCTAATGAGAATGCCACAGACAACAACAATAACGAATCAGGTACAGTGTACCTCCAATCATGGCCCCAGTGCAGCCTACACCTGCCACCATCAGATCATACAAAACATCAACAAAGTCCGTCAGAGTTGTACTGTTGTCAATACTGCTGGGCTGGATCAGGCTGTTGAAGATGTAGCTCACGTAATACTCTTCGTCTTCAGCTGTCAGCTGCGAGAGAACGATATTCTTGTTGAGTGGCTAATATGACTAGGTTATAATATGCCATCTTGGATCACCTTGAAAGCGCCTTTCTATTTGCTGGGTGCTTCAATGTGGATTATAGCTTCTTCATAAAGTCTGCTCTTAATTAAGCAAATCTAGCAAAGTTCATTTTCGGATTAAGAAAAATGTAAAAAGTAGTACAACTGCGTGAAATCTCGTTTCCGAAATGAAAAGATGCATCAGCGAGTAAAAGTAAAAGCCAAAGAAATAGATCGTATCAGCAACTCACATTCCCTCTGACAATGAACAATATTAGAAGCGGAAGTAATACTTGTTGCAGTTTTGGCTTGCGAGGCCTGATGACTTTTCATGCATAAGAACTGATGGTGGTATATTCACCGGAAATTAGAGATACGCAAGGAAGATAATCTTACTCCACTGTGCATTCGGAATATAATGTACTGGGCAAAGAACTAACCACCCCGTCAAACTCACCAGATGTTAAAGATACACAAGGGACCTAATCGTTTTAAAGGATAACTTATCAGTCTTCGATGCACTAGACGTATTACTCACACATCCCGAGGAGAGGAGGAAAAGGTAGAGCGAGAATAATGGAAAGGTAGACTAAGTAAAGAGTATGANAACTAACCACCCCGTCAAACTCACCAGATGTTAAAGATACACAAGGGACCTAATCGTTTTAAAGGATAACTTATCAGTCTTCGATGCACTAGACGTATTACTCACACATCCCGAGGAGAGGAGGAAAAGGTAGGGCGAGAATAACGGAAAGGTAGCCTAAGTAAAGAGTATGAAAAAAAACACCTACCCACCCACCCACATATACACACACACACTGAGATTTGAAAAGGAGAGATACAATAAAAAGAAATGATGGTGGGAGAAGTAAAGAAATGGAAGAGATGGATAGGAATGGAATGGAATGGAATGGAATGGAATGGAATGGAATGGAATGGAATGGAATGGAATGTAGGATAGGATAGGATAGGATAGGATAAGATAGGATAGGATAGGATAGGATAGGATAGGATAGGATAGGATAGGGGAGACTGATGATTGGAAATCTCCTGTAATTATTGGGACGGGTATATAAAGCATCTCTTACCTCATATCCCAGAAAAGAACTGTAATCGGTGTCCTCAACATAAGCAACACTTGGGTGACGTAGTGTGGCGTTTATCTGTGATAAAATTAGCGTAGTACTCAATTTCAAATACACTGACTAGCAACAATATCCATTTTAGAATTACCATGCTCAAATAGCGAATCAAATAATTAAAGATGAAAACCTGTCACAGAATTTGTGGCTAGCTGGGTTTATTCCGCATAGAAACTTGCATCCTTTGAAAACACGTCTCAAATTTGGTAAATCATGCGCATTTACTAAAGCGGTATCTATGAGAGATGAATTTCTTTTCTAATCTAAGAAGATTTTTGAGGAGATTTAGCGAGACCCCTCTGTTCACTGAATACAGGGTTAGAGATATTCGGTTTTAAGATGAGCCTCAACTATGTAAAATTTTGCAGCCCACACCTAGCGGAGAAAAGCCAATCAATACTTTGAATTTAGTATGGTTAAAGAGCAATAAGGCGACCAGCGGCTGGGTCTGTAATTTGCGTATGTTTTGTATCTTTTATCTACCTTAATGTCAAGACGTTGCCGATGTTTTAGTTCAGCTGACATCTTTTTGAAAGTGCTAGAAGATTGTATATGATATCACATTAAAAAACTTCATCCTCAAGCATAAACTTCTGTAGTTGAGGACTATTCTCAACACTTTTAACATTTACAGAACGCACTAATGTATGCAACTTTACACACTACTGCATCATAATAGTAAGAATAAACGCATTCCTCTTAACCATTATTCTAGTTACAGCAGATCTTCGAACTTGAGGAGGAAATGGTAATTGGAAACACATGGAAACAGCTATTATCCCTTCTGTAGATATGTTTATCCTGTGGTCCTCACCTCTGCGTTCGAAGCGTCGGAGGGTGATCCTTGATGATTCATGAAGAGGAACAGAGACCCTTGGTATGTGGTTTGAAACACATCGTATGGCATAGTGATGAAATAACCGCCCCACTCTGGCGATAACTGATTCAGCTGCTGCAGGACAAACTCTATAGCTGGCTTGTTCATGGGCTTGCCTGGAAATAAATAGGTCTAATGAGGTTCTCTATAGCCCTGGTGATAAAAAATTACTGCCAGTGAAAGAAAGATATCCACCCATCCATCCATCCATCCATCCATCCATCCATCCACTCATCCATCCATCCATCCATCCATCCATCCATCCATCCTGACATACAAACATGTACTCTTGTATATCACAAGGATCTTACAAGGAACACAAACAGCATTTCCTGAGACTCTCCCTACTAGGTGCCGCTCCACAATTTGAGCCGACACTGACGTTCGTTGGAGCGCTAGCGTGTCTCTGGGACCTTTGAGGCTTTGCCAACGGGAATTTATTTTTGGCTTCAAAGGGTCAGACCAAAGGACGAGGAATAGATGGAGGCCTGTAGATGTTGGCTTGCACCAATTCAGCCCAAGCTATGGGTCAGATAGCTGGGCAGATAGGACTCATCAAACGGGGACAGTTATTTATCGAGAACAGCAAACTCTCTTAGAAAGTTGACAAAGGAGGTAAAAGGAAACCAAAGACAAACGCTCCCAAGTTCATCGAAGATAGAGGACGTTCGTCTTATGAGCGTGGAGGAATCGAACGTACATGCCTTACTCATTTAAGGTAATGTCATGCCAGAGTTAGGCCCTGAGTTAAAGGTAGGGTTAGGCGCTAGGTCTTAGGGAAAAGTTAGGGAAGAAAAATCACCTTTGGGACAGTCCTTATACATTATCATTATCTAGGAATTCTCTCATGTGTGCCTTCACTTTTCGAATCCTGTCTCTAACCTAAAACCAAATACTGGTTGAAAAAGTTCTTGGATATGCCACACAAACACAAAGGTCATTACGAGCAGGGTCCAAAGTTGGGATGATGGCGAAAACTCTTCTCGTCCGCTCAGTGGCGTAGTGGAGCCGGAAGGTGAAATCCAGTATTACGCCCCATGTGCCCCCGCCCCCTCCTCGGACTGCCCAGAACAGAGACGTGTCGTCGCTGGTGTGAACTGTGCCGTCAAGGTCACGGGTCAAGGTCATGGATGAGTTGATGGTGTGGACCTTGCCCTAAGACAAACAGCAGACGAAATTTAAAGAAAAAAAAAATATAAAAATCAAATCAATTTTGAGGAGAAGTAATTTTTATATTTTGAAATAATGTACTCAGAGTTTTTCAAAATCATTTCGATTGTATTGTTCACAATCTTTGTGGGGTATTTATGGTTTATATTTCATTCTTTGGTGAGAGGGCGTGGACTGGGACCGAAGTGAAGGTGAAAGAAAAGAATAAAGCGAGTCAAACCATGAGGGGAAAGAGGACAAGAAAACTATGAAAGGGAAAGAAAATGAGTAGGAAATTAAGGACTACCTCCCTCCTCCCCCTCCTCCTGCCCAAGAACAATAATATGAAGGCAAGAGGGCTCTCTCTAGACACAGAGACTTACAGGGTCGTCCAATCAGAGGTAGCCGTGTGGCACCTGCAGATTACTGTAAGGCTAACAAAAATTATCTTCTCAATGTCATCCAGAATACGTACATCAACAGTGACAATGGTGGCCTCCAGCAAATTGTCCGCAGCCAGGCCATATTTTCTCCCAATGGGGCTGTGACCTCCACCTTGGGTGTATCCGCCCATGGCCACGGTGTGGGCACTGCCCCCGACCACCACACGGCCAATGGTCTTCTGTCCTGTCTCATCTGGTCCTCTGATTTTGTCCACCTGTTCGTGTGGAAGGAAAATAAAGAAATAATAAAGTATGCGGGATGGTCTCCAGAAAGCTCTCTGTTTGTGTGTGTGTGTGTGTGTGTGTGTGTGTGTGTGTGTGTGTGTGTGTGTGTGTCTCTCCCAGACGCTGTTGGGCTTTCGCCCCTCTGCATTTGCACGCCCATTTTCTCACTACTCGCTCTAGACTCCCAAGAAATCTAGGTGTGGGCATGTTTGAACATACCCTTCAGCCAAGATTTAGATTTACCGGATCCAGTGATCAAAATGTCCATTTGCATCTTCCAACACAGTGGATTTGGAATCATTGTTTCGTAGATTTCTTTAGCTGTACCCATGACCTGAATTCAAAGTTTGAGTTTCAGATTCATGTTCGAATTCAGCAAATCTGGAGTTGGACGAATTTGGAGCTCGTGAACCTGGAAAATCTCGAAGTTTGGCTCTGCCCTAAAGATGATATCATGTTATAGACTGTCTAGTGTATGTGTCAGGGTGAGAAAGAAGGAATAGGCTCCGGATATAAAAAAAAAATCAGTCTACACAACTACATTCGAGATGCAATACAAAAGTTCTCCGATTGTCTCATAAAAACACATAGATTTATTGTAGATGTTAAACTCCCCCATCACTTTTAAAATACTCCATTTGGGAGTCACTGGCTTGTAAGCAGTGTTTACCATACTTATCATCTTTATCTTTGCCTCATTTATTAACATACATACCAGTGGTGATACCTGTCACATCCTCCAACACAAGGCCATTGATAAAAAGTTCCACTAACAAATTTGAAACCGTAGATAGTGGCCACATTTTATTTAACTTCCACCTCCAGTGTACCGTAATTTTATAACTAAAGCTTGAAGCCATGCACACTTCCCCTTCTGGCTAGCACGCAGCAGCAAACAACATATCCCAGCTCACTGAACTCACCGCTGAATAAACATCCAGCCATGCTGCGCCACTCTGTACAGTAACCTCCCCTGCCGGATTTCTCGTGGAGTGCAAGTTGAACTTGATGTCCTTCATGACCCTCAAATATAACGTCAAACTTCCGTCATGCGCAGACCGACCGATGTAGTCGTGTCCCGAAGAGCGGATGGTAAGCTGCAAGTTGTATTTCCGTGCGAATAGCACAGCTCGCTGTATGTCTTCTAGGGATTCCACCTGCACAATCAGGCCAGGTAGTTTTGATACTCTGATGTTGTGGGTGTAGGACATATTTACTGAAAAGTACGGCATCATGGACGTTAAATAAAATAATGGTTGAGTTAAACATACAGGAAAACAGTAACAACCTCAAAAATATCCTAGACTTTCATCACTATCCTCACCATCACCATCACCATCTCAACAACAACAACAACAACAACAACAACAACAACAACAACAACAACAACAACAGCAGCAGCAGCAGCAGCAGCAGCGGTGTCAGCAGCAGCGGTGGCGGCAGCAGCAGCAGCAGCAGTAACAGCAATAGCCAGCACTAACATTAGCTCAGCATGAAAGATCAGTTGGTAAACTTTGAATGATAAGTGGGTCAGAATCATAATTATGAGGTCATGTTAAGATTATGGGTAGAGTGGCATCAAGCGGTTATATAGTTATTATGTGACCTTAAATCCCATTGCCTCGTCATGTTTTTAAATGCTAGTGCTAATGTGGCCAAACGACCAGGAGCTGATTGGCAAGTACTTCATTTTATCTGGGTTAATTTTATGGCGCTCCGGCCCAGTTACGGTAGTTACGGTACTACTGCGCTTCTATACGTACAAATGGTTCATTACATTAATTGAAATATGACGAAGAGCCCGTTACGGCACGGGTATGCTACTTCCGGGACATTTCATATGCGCGCAAGCCCTGCTTTGGACCAAAAGATCAGGATCTATATTTACATCACACATAGCCAAGGGGTTACTTGAAGACTTATCATGCCAAATTTTTAAAGATGCAGATGCTTTTGCCATATAGAGACGTTTTGGCATTTGCACTTACCGTATGCAGGATCATAAGGAAGAATTAGTTTGCCGTCCAGTTGTTTCCGGAAGTACTCGAGCTGTGGATGATCTGGAAACTCCACCTGACCCGGGTACGTCCTGGATGGCCATGTCTGGTTCTGTCGCAGTGACCTGGCCCAGCCCACTGATAGGCTGCAGCCCAGCAGGACAAGGAAGGGGATGACGTCGCGAGAGCTGCTGATTAAACAAATAATAAGATGTGTCACGTTCTGTCTCATTACCAAGTGATTGTCGCTCCCACGTTGGTTTGTTTGCATGTTCTGCGCATGCCTGGCGACTCTTGATGAATGGCGAGCAGCCATCAACATAAGAGTGACAATTTCTAGGTTTATGTGACGGAACTGAAGATACCTAATCATTGGTACCGTATAAGATAATGTACAGTAGAACGCCCATATTAAGTTCTGTAATGATAAGCTATTTTACTTTTCATCACTGAGGGCACACAAGCACAGATTTAACCATACTCTGTCATTTCATAATTCAGATAGACCTCGTTAATCATTAAACCCTACTTCAGTGAATATGCATAATTTTTCCATGCACAAAAATGCATTTGTGATCAAGTAGAGTAATGAATGCCATACTGAACAAAAATCCGAAAAAAATACATTATATGTATACAAGATAAAATTGCTCATACATTTTTAGCATCTGGTTCTGTAATAGTCTGATTGAAATCAGTCATTTTTGTGAAATATATACTGTAACCTCAGTTTCCAGCTTGTAGCAAAACACTGTAAACGCAACTTGGAATTGAAATGAATCTAACACTCATAAGTATAACGTAGGCCTAGACTATATATTACTGTAGACTTGTCATCCTGATACACAATAAGCGGTTGCGAGGGATTACGTCGTAATTAAAGCAAAGTGTAAACTGTTGATAAAATCAATGTTTCTGTTGGCGGTAGACAGTGATCCCGTCTCACACCCTCCCGGCGTCACTTATTGATTTGCTTAATAATTGTTCAACAGAGACAAGGACGAACACAGTATATGCAAATTTGGTTCACCATCTACTTAGTAATACAGAGATTTATAAGTCTTCTTTCCAGGCTTTTGCTCGCTCACACGTCTTCACATAGCCAATACCACACTTCTGTCCAGCAGGCTAGATCGTTCTAGGAAGTTCACAACTCCCTGAGGAGCATATAGTACCGCTGTCATTTTCAGGTACATCACTAACTTTTTAACAACACCATTTAACTAGCTGTGTTTAGGAATCTATCACAAACAAACAAACAAACAAACAAACAAACAAACAAACAAACAAGTAAGATACATTTTAGACAATAAAACAATGAAATACATTGTGAAGATAAGTTACTATGCATCGAGTTGACAATATAGTAACATGCCAGGCAAAGGACGAATGATAGAGCCTATTTGAAGCTTCAGACTCGACCTCTACACGATGATTTTGTGTTTGGCTATTTGATGGTATTTATAGGCAGTCCAAAGAGCGGGCTACTCTACTCGCAGACCTTCATTTAACAAACCAAATGTATTTGCTAGATAACACCAAGGAACAGTTTCATGAGATGTGTCAGTGAATTTATTATGTTTAATAGCTAGTAAAAAGAATTTAAAAAAAAACCAACATGATATGCACATGGGGTTTTCTTCTGTAAAACGTCAATATACTCTCGTTTTTGGACATTCGCCTCCACTCCCGCCACCTTTTCCCTTTTTGCCGTGATGTTATACTGGCATCTGTCAATTATAATTAACAAAGTATTTTCAAAGCAGGGTTATCACGGTTTAAACTGATTGTCAACCTTTGCAGCTGCCTGTTCTAAATCAATGCAGTGACCCAAAAACGGGACAGAGTAATTTTGAAGCCTCCAGATAATTAAATGAGGATTAGAAAACCCGTAAGTCTGGCCTAGGTGGCTGTCACTGTCCTATATTTGCCTTTATCCCACCACCCCGAAGCGCTACTGTGTCACGAGGGATCTAGTCCACTTAGATACAAGATGAGTGTATACAGGAATTTAAACTCCCCTGCATACTCACCAGAAGTTGAAAACACACAAGGGAAATAATCACATTATAAATCTTCGATGCACTCAGTTTGTTTACGGCAACCCGGTATGACTGCCATGTAGCTGAGAAAAGCTATTGCACGATCTGAGCTGCTGGAGTCATGATAATTAGGTATTTTTAGCTCAGTCATGTTACCAAGGGATTGCCGCTCACATGTTGGTTTGTTTTCGTGCTCTGCACACATAGGCCTACAGGATTACTCTCGGTGAAAGGCAAACACCCAAGCACGTGAAAAGTGCGTAAACAAACCAGCACTGAACGACAATGCCATGGTGGCGTATCGGAACGTGAAAATATTAGGATAGCAAGTTTTTGAATCTCGAACAAGGACTTGTATAATGTGTAAGCAGAACCATTTGAAAGTTTTGAGCAAAATGCTATTAAAATGTGCGTTGTTCTAGTTTGTGAAACACAGCTCTAAAGAACAGCACCGATGATATGAAACTAACAAACTGAACTACTACTATTATTATTATTATCATTCAACATGTAATATTCTTAGCCTTGTAATCTCATTTGCTGCAATAATGCAGTTAAATATCCTATACATCCAAACTTACAACATTTCAAAACACTGTGCACGGGAACGCTCACAGAACTAACAACGAAGGAAAACTATTCCTCTTACTTTTATCTACGTAAGCGGAACTCTTCAGTGTCCTGGTTTCAACTCTGACCCTGATATTATTTTGTCCTCGACTTGTTCTCTTTTTTT
>JAWQUT010000518.1:228933-257321 GCA_033807755.1 Ellobium chinense | reverse complement strand
GGCGGGGGTGACCTTGAGGATTCAAGATGTTTGGAAATAGCGGTTACTTCTTATCAGCTCCTCGAGTCTTTGGGGGGAGGCGGAGAGGGGATGGGGAGGAGCAAGGAGGACGTGACAACAATACTATTTGGTGTAGTACAAGGTGGAAACGGAGTATTTAGTAACAGAAGTAAGGAGTGAGCAGACGCAAACAGATGCTCACACAAGGTAGGATAAAGGGGGAAGTGCTCAAGAAGACAAATGCAGAGAGAAAAATGGAAGAAGGAAAGAAAGTGATGTGGTGGGAATCGAACCATTTGGCCTGGCTAAAAAGTAATCGGTTAGCCAGATTCCGAAGTTACTTGGCTTTATAGGGTCTCTAAGGCAATGTGATATTATTAGTAAGAAGGATAGGAAGGCGCAGCCACTAGAAAAAAAAAGTTGGTCGTGTTATCACAATAACACAAGGCAGAAGGACACTTATGTGTCGTGATACCCTTTAGAGTGGCAGGAAGTCGAAAGGCTGACACGCTTGCTGGACAGAGGTGTCTTCCACAGAAGATCTTCTGTTTCCTCGCTGTCTGAGTAAGAGTGATTCCTATCTACGCCAAGAACAGTACGAGGTCTTGAGATCCATAGACCGCAACCACCTGATTTTTGTTAAACTCGAAAGTAAACGGTTTTCTACCAAGCAAATTTTTCTGGAAGATTTAAATAATCCAGTGCCAGCTTTTCAGCGATTGGCGGGGATCCAGATGTCTCCCTTGTCGCCTTGGGCGAATTTCGTTTGGATGAATTAGAACTTGATCAGTTACGATGGGATTTGTTACCATCGTAAAAACTACATTAGCGCATATGTGCACATATGTGCACATTTAGAAGCGTTCTTACAATTACTCCGGGAAATATATGATTAAAAATACGGTTACCCACAAATAAGAGGCTACTATGTGTTTATTTCCATTTTTTGAAACAGCAATACTTCCTACAATACTTCAAAAAAGTTTACCATGATCGGATGGGTGGAATTGATATTTTTAGTGGACAGTGGTCAGCGGGGCTCAGTGACAATGACTTTGCATATTTATACGCAAAAGGAAGAAAATTAACTCACACTAGCCAGATTTGAGAGGCATAGGTTAAATGGGTAAATTTCCATACAGGACAAACTCTGCCAGCCAACTATCCACAAACAAACATTTTTTTTCTTATATTATAGAAAATAAAGTATGTCATTTAAACCCATTTCTTAACCGGTGAACAAAGTGCAATTTTACAATATTTTCATTAAGAATATCGCCCTATTTCATAATCTTTTGCATTTAAATGGCACAAGGAGATTAATCACCTGTTATCTTGGTCGATGTGATGTGTTTTGTCTCCGGAGCATTAAAAAGATTTCAACAAACATGCTTATCTTAAACTAATATTATTATGTTACCCTGTTCTTTGAAAGGGGCCGTATCTGAGCAAACTAACAAATCCGTTTACTTTGCAGTATTAATGGTCAGATTCTACAAAATTAAACTTTTATTAGAGACTCCTGTAAACTTAACAAAACAAAAATCACAGTTTTGTCTTTCGTTTTCATTTATAGACCTTGGTACCAAACGCACGCGCTATGACGTTCAAAAACAAAACAAAACAAAACAAAACAAAACAAAACAAAACAAAACAAAACAAAACAAAACAAAGCAAAGCAACGCAACGCAACGCAACGCAACGCAACGCAACGCAACGCAACGCAACGCAACGCAACGCAACACAACAACACAACACAACACAACACAACACAACACAACACAACACAAAACAAAACAAAACAAAACAAAACAAAAAAGGGCGAGTAAAGCAGTCGACTTAAATATTGATGATGTCAAGAGAATACAGTTCAAGTATGCGATAACCCTTTACAACCCTGGAGAATAATATTTGATTTTGTTCGCAAAATTTGATAAGGATATAGCCTATGTGGCGATCTGGCTTTGACTTCCAAAGTTTAACGACTTCGATAATTCAAATTACATGCAACTGAAATTTCGTATAGACATTGTCAGTTAATGCTGCAAATTTCAAATATGTAAATGGAAGGGGTTTTAATACTTTTAAGCTATGTCACGGCTGAAAATTTAAAGCCACGTGTTCATCAATGGAAAGCCCGGTGTTCGTCCGAAACATAAGAACCTGCATATTATTTAAATGACACGTATTTTTTTCTTTCTTTTTTGCTGTGACTAAAATGAAGTGGTTAGATCATTGAAGTTTGCAACTTTTATAAATCATAATCTGTCTGTTAATGTGCCTAAAATTGTATCCTAGCTTCTTTTTAACGCCCCAAGTTACTGGATTTGAATGAAGTAAGCATTTTTTTTTGGACNGGGGGGGGGGGGGGAGCACCTGGTTTATGGTATGATAAGGATTATCATCGAATGAAGAACACTATCCTCTTCAAGTACTTGAAAAAAAACCAAATCAACTTTAATCTTGAAAAGTCGGCAAATTGTGTTATCTCATTTCAGGGGCCAGGAAGGTGACAGTGTACGGCAATATCACTAAGAGACAGAACAAAAGTCTACTTGAGTTGAGGGCTTCATCTCACATTTTAAAGCACACGTCCTGTAACTAGACGCGAATCTGCTATCTACGTTACACTTGTTTTTACTACGCCTCCATAAGGATATCTTTTCATTTAATGAAGTTGCAATGAGAGAAGGCAAGCGAATAACAGTTACTGAGAAGGTTATAGATGGACTATTTCTTTACATTTCTTATTCATTTAAGAAAAAAAAAAAGAAGATGCTTGCAGTGAGGATCGAACCACGAACCCTTTGTTCTCAGGCTCAGTGGTCTGTTTTTTTATGTTTCTCATTCATTTAAAAGAACGAATGATGCCCGTAGTAAAAATTGAACCCTGACCCTTTGTTCTCATGTTCAATTTACTGCGTAGAGTCATTGTAAAATCTAACGTGTTGAAATTTAAGTCACAACAATGAGTACTAGAGAAGCAAAATCGTTTGGAATATTTTGTCATAATGTTATAAGTGAATATAATAAAATGGTTCTATAATTTCTTCTGGTGGCAATTAAATCCCCCCTCTCTCTCTCTCTCTCTGTGTGTGTGTGTGTGTGTGTGTGTGTGTATGTGTGTGTGTGCGCGCGCGCGGGCGTGTGTGCGTGCGTGTGTGTATGTGTGTGTGTGTGCGCGCGGGCGTGCGTGTGTGTGTGTCTGTCTGTCTGTCTGTCTGTGTGTATGTGTGCGTGCTTGTGTGTTTGTGTATGTGTACGCGCGCTTCTGTCCATATCTATGTGCGCGACTGGAGAAATGTGAGTATGTGGGTGTGTTTTGGAGGGGGTGGGATGAGGGAGCGGGTGAAAGGAAGAAGACGGGTAAATGAGAACATTCAAAAGAAGAAGGTATATAATATGTACTGGGAAAATGTGAGCAAACTCATTAATTCCAAAACTAAGAGGTTTGGAGCGACAGAGTAAGAAGTTCATGGAGTTTTTGAATTGTTTTATTTGTATTATACCCTTTTCTGCGTGTTCTGTAAATAAGATGGAATTGGCCGCAGTGCCTATGATAAACATTGAATCTGAATCTGAATCTGAAACTGAATCTGAATCAGTGTTCTAATCACTTCGTTATCGAGCCTTTGGAGTTCACGGTGCTAGCACACAAAACTAAACTGTATGACGAGTAGTGCCTAATGTCACATTTGCTATTTTTAACCTGCCCATGTCACAAGTATACTGGAGATAGCAGACTCGCTGCCCGGATATGTTTCTTTTGTTTTTATGCAAGATAGATATCAGAGTCGCACCACAGCGATTTCCTGTTAGAGGTGGGCTGTAACTTTCGTGAGTATGGATACTCTCGATACCTAGGAATTTGGATGGGGTATGGACACTCGAGCTCTGAATTCCGATAGTTCCGATGTAAGGAATGACTGTGTTTCAAACTTACATGCTTTGCCTCACCTTATTCAGAGCATTGACTTAGTATCTATAGCACCATAGTCTAGGTATTACTGATTCCCATTCGATCTTTACTAATAGAGTAACAGCCCATGATATTCTTCACCAAAGCGTCTCCAGTAACTTGGTAGCAAAACTGTATAGAACTTAATAATAATCGTAGACCCTGTTCCAATCTTCAATGCCAAACTAGCTATCAATCTTTCTAGTTCAAAGCAGGCAGGTGGGCAGGGAGGCAGTGAGGCAAACAGAAAGACACACGTGCAATTAAAGAAAAAAGGGAAGCAACCGGACACAGACACCCAGACAGACTGACCTTTGACAAGCACAAGTAAGAGGAAAGACAGGCAGAGACAGACAGACAGACAGATACCCAGCCAGCCAGGCAGACATACAGACAGTCAGGCAGACAGACAGGCAGGCAGGTAGGCAAACAGACAGATAGACAGACAGATAGACAACCAGATAGACAGCCAGTCAGCCAGCCAGCCAGCCAGCCAGACAGACAGACAGACAGACTGACAGACAGAAGCAACCAAATAGCTATTTAACAAATAACAGAACAATTTGAATGAAAGTTTGCAGTCTGGACTTTTGTATAATACTTGGAGTCATGAGATGATAAGTCGGTGTCCGTTGTCATTTCGTCAGACTGAACCACTTCAACGTTTTCCCAGCGCCACCTTTGCTGGGAAGTGCGATACTGGGACCCTGTCTTTACAAGCTCATTTATACCGGCCTCCTGATATAACAAGTCTGACACGAAGAACGCAGAAGAGGAAGAGGAAGAAGAAGGTGAAGAAAGAGAGGAAAAGGAAAAAGAAGAGAAGGAAAATGAGTCTTTCTGAACAAATGTCTGCTCAAACAGACGCATTCCTTGTCACTGCACTTTAAAATAGATCTAGTTTCTTGGCTGGCGCACAGCATTCACTAATTCTTTATCAGATTGCTGGAAAGGACAGTCAGAAAGACAGTTATCAGAAAATGCCAGCTAAATTTAGCAAATCTGTTTTCCCCGACTATGTTCTCAAGGAACATAATACTATTTATCTTTACTAAAATACTGGTCTCTATAACGCCTTTTATATGTCACCGTTTCTACGTGCAGTATCAAGGCTCTTGGGCTTTCCACTACAGAACCTCATATCAGCTGAAAGGAGTTATCACAACATAAGATAATCTCGTATAACTTTAGTGCTTAAAAGCAGTGCCCTTGAAAAATCCCACCATAGCATTCATTATGCACTACTACACAGCAAAGATGGCGCATCGGTAGGTGGGGTTCAACTGGTTCAGTCTTCACGTGTAGAATAATTCGAGCGTGCTAGTGTCAAACAAATACGGATAGAAGATCTACACTGTGTCCGTCCCATTAGCCCAATGATTCGGGAAGGTTGTTCTCCACCCTGAAAGTTTCATCCAGCGTGAGAACGAACGGATGTCCGTCCCAGCATTGAGGGTTGCCGTCGCAGGTCAAGATCTGGATCTGCACGGCCGTGGCGTTGTAGAAGTACTCCATCACGTGTGCGTGACCAGCGGCCACGGTCGTGACAGCTGTCACGGTCTCCCCGGCTTGGATTTGATCATCTGGAAGCAGATTATCAGGGGTTATGTGGTTTCAGCGAAACGATATACAGGTAAAGCGAAACAGATATATACATTTACATCACCAAATCATAGATACACTTTCAGCGAAGTAGGGTGGAGCTTACATATATTATTTTTACAGCGCCAAATACACACAGTTTCGAATTTCAAAGGCTTAGATAGGTGCAAATACATTTCTAGACTCAGAATAGGTGAAGTTAAACCACTCAAGTGTAAACTTTTTGGTTGTTACTAGATGGGTAAGGTTACCCTGTTTACTGAGTGAAAGAGCCTAAAGTATTAGGTAGCCTGCTTCACTGCCTAAGTTCGCAAAATCTAATTGGTGTAGTCGCATTTTTCTTTGTGTCAAAACTTTGGAGGAAAGGCTAAACTGCATGTTTGGAATATATTTTGGTATGGGACCCCTGGATGTTAATGAGAGGTGTAAAATTGTATTAAAAAAAACATTGAAATCTTCATATCTATACAAAAGTTGTTGTCCTTGGCAACTGTGACAATTCAAAAGGACCCTCTCGCATCACACAACGTTTAGGCTAGTGAGACCCATAAAGATATCCTTAAGTCCCTAGTCTCTCATTTTCTGTATCCTATTTTACTCACGAAGTCTAATGGTTCGAAAGATGGATATGCGTTTGAAAAGACCTTTTTTATACCATTCCTGGGTCAAAGAGACAAGCGGAGTGAGTTTTCACAAAGCTGAACACAGGCATTTTAGTTAATATATAAATTAGCTTAGAAGAATATTCGTGCATTTTCTCTACACTAGATCTATTTGTAATTCGTTCAAAATAAACCTGAGCTTGAAATCTGAAATCTCTCAAAAGGTATGGCTAGTGCATACAAATATAATTGCTCAGAGCAATAAACTTGGCTGCGTTTCTTAAGTCTTCTTCGAGTATGAATTGACGTCTTTGAGTATGATATAGGCGATACAGCCAATGAGCGGAGTCCGTGGCTCGAGGGACGGCCCCTTTGCTCAAAATGACGTCAAAGAATAACAAAGAAAGGCAGCCCTTTTCATAATTTTCTTCATTTAAAGAAAACATTCGAGAGTTAAGTTTCGAGAGTTTGGAAAAAAGCTTTGCAGTTTTCAGCCCTTTACTCACATTCCAAGTTGGTGAATTCAATGGCGTGTCTATGCTGGGCCACATGTTCGTGCTGGGAGAAACCTGTCCACAACTGAGTATCAAATCCATCCGTGTCTGGTGGTGAGTCACCTGGAATTAAAAGAGTGACACCAAAGATCGTAAAATAGGAGCCATGTGATATGTCTCTTCTTTTTTATCTTCTTCTTCTTCTTCTTCTTCTTCTCCGTGCTCTTCATCTTCTTCTTTATCTTCGTGTAGTCTTGTCTCACGGCAAGGAACATTGAAGAGACATGGGCGTACGTATATCGCCTCCGTAACTTTTTATAGCATACCTAGGCAAATAATACTTCCTTCCCTTCCCTAATCTTCCAGTAGAATGTATTTTTCAGCCGTGACCTAAGGATGTTTCCCCTCAGAGGCCAAGGGTCCATCAAAGAGTTCTCTGCGGCCATGACCATAGATCTCAAAATCCATAGTGTTTTGAATCATCACAAAGAAACATTCTAAATTTTGAAATTTACGAATTTTGAATTTTACGATCACAGAAAATGAAGAAGTTCTGTGATGACAGTTGTCGGTCTTTTGAGAGACACCTGGCGTCCAGCAGGACATGGGTCTGTGCCCTGAAGTGTGTACTAGATTTGATAATTTAGAATGGGATTACACTATGAATTTTGTTTTACCATTACCCAAGGAGGGACTTGAATTGCAAGGAAGGCCCTTACTGATTATCTTTAATACGTAGACTTGGTACTGGTATTGTAAATACTTTGTGTGTGCATATATNTATATATATATTTCAAAAGGTTGTGGGCTCGGATCCCGATCATGGTCATGTTGTAAGTGCCTTGCGATCCATCCGTCTGTAAAAAAGGTACCTGGCTATAGGCAATGGATAATAATGTTAGAATATTACTGATCAGTTTCTGTAAATGGCATCGGCCCTGTATGCTCTCAAGAGAACTGAGAAAGAGAGATCGGATCTGCTGGAATAATGATAGTGTAAAGTCGCGTAAGCAGACAATTAGCCTGGATATGAGCTTTATAAAACCGCATTATTGTCACTGTTAGTATTAATATTAATATTATTATGTTAAAAAAAAAATTGCATCCGGGCTACAGAGCACAGTAACAAATCTCCAACTTACCACCAATGCCAGGGTCAACCTCAAAGAGGTTCCTGTTGGACTGAATGTCCATGACCATAGATCTCAAAGCCTCAAGCTCTTTCCACATGGTGTTACCCTCAGAGTAGATGGGCATGATCGGGTAACGGATTCTCAGATTGCCAGAAATACCTGTGCATGGAAAAAACAAAGGCAGATTGATTGAATTGATTGAATTGATTGATTGATTGATTGATTGATTGACTGACTGATTGATTGACTGTTAGAGTGATTAACTCAACCGCATCTGACAACCAAATAAAAATAGGCAACTATGCCTTTAATTTACGTTTCGGCCCTTAAAAAATAAAATAAAAAAGGCACATTAGCTGCAAATACACTGTATAAACTGTATTTCTGTGCTTTTTAAAAAAAAATAGTAGTTGTCAATGATAATTTACGTGGTGCTTATACGATGTTTGAAAATGCAGGATCCAAATGTGAGCTCATATTAAATATGATTTTTATGAAGACTTTTATTTACCTTGTAGGAAAACTGTTCTATAACGCCTTACAATGTTATTTATACACCTCATTCATAATACATAAAGACAGAACAGTACATATTGATATAAATACACAAGATTACACATGAAATACATAAATCAAGACATTGTCAGTCGCCGCGATGCAGCGCCTCGTAGTTTTAATACCAGGTGCTCATGATCGCCTACGTCAGTCGGCATATCCAGTCGGTTTAAGGGATACCGGATGGGGATATAAGGAGGTGCTTGCGCTTTTGGCGACTGCGTGTTAGTAATGGTCATGTCACAAGAGGTGATACCCTTTAAATGCTACTGTTAATCGTGATGATAATGTCATAGTTGCGACAGCTGTTGATGGTTCAATAGACCGCTCTTAAGTCGTCAGTTCCAGCAATACTCACATCCAGCTTAAGCAAAAACAAAGAAAAAAAAAGTGGGACTGCGTCATCAAATCTCTCAGCCAATCAAAGTCACTGTAGCAAACCATATCAGCTTTTCTCTTTCCTCTGACAGTGGAAGAGTAGACAGCGGAGGTAATGGTTGCTGGAGCTGTGGCTTGCGATATTGCATGCAGAATGACTGAGAGTATTCTATTCTTCTTGGTGGCAGCAGCAGATGCCTCCCTGCAATCCGACAAATAGCAAGCCACACCCCTTCCTTAGCATAGGAAGTATCAGTCTTTAAGCAAGACAAGATGGCTGCAATTAGTCTTGAAGAGAGAAAGTAATGTACTGACTTGCGAGTGGTTTTCGCTATACTTATAACTTTGCCTCCCTACCTCTGATGGCCGGTAAGTGTATTCTGACACCAGAGGCGGTTACATTCCTCACAGTGCCACTGGAGTCCAATACGCCGGTGAAGGCCCTAAGAGTGTCAGCAGCGTCGGAGTTGACCTGTGCAGTAAAAAGGTGCTTATGTAGCAAAACAATCATAGGACACTGTTAAAAATATACACCGGTACACTACGAGAGATAAGCTTCATGGGAGAGCGTCCTTTTGCCATGCCAACAGACAGATGTAAGCATGTGAGCTAATCATTTTTTTTTTATGCCTAAAGAATGAGGGCATAGGAGTTAACAAATTAACCGTAGGCTGCGTTTGTTTGGTCCCCGCAATTTGAAAAATGGGAATCCACACCCCTTTCTTAGCGAGGGAAGTATCCGTTTCTATGCAAGCCAATATGACCACGACTAATGTGGAAGAGACATAAAACAATGCACTGACTTGCGAGTGGCATTTACTATACTTATATGTTTGCCTCATTCATTAGCATAAATATTACGTTGATTCTTGCCAATCCTCCTTTGACACAAGGCTGTTGATAAGACGTTTCACTAACAAATTTGACATGGTAGGTGGTTGCTGCCATGTTTCCGACCTTTTTCCTCCGGGTTTTGATAAGCACGACAATTTCTAACACACCTGTAGTGGGTGTGTACATTTCCTAATAGTGATTGGCGCGCATTAACCAAAAATGTACCCCTTGCTAAGACTGGCTACTATTCTTACCTCTCCAGCGTCAAAGAAGGCAGATGGTGTTCTGTAGAATGTATTCATGTTGTTACCATCGAAGGCTGTAGCCTGGGTGAAGCCACCATTCCTTCCATTGGCTCTGACGGTTTGTCCTTCCTGGAATAAAAGATATATTTTATTACAGAAATGGGGAGTAAGCGGACACAAATAGATGCTCACACAGAATATGATTGAGGAGAATGAGCTCAAGAAGACAAATGCAGAGAGAACATGGAAGAAGGAAATAGCGTGAAATAGCGGGTATCGAACCCGCAACCTCTGCATCGGCATCCAGGAATCCACCGCCGCGCCGTCAGCTCGGAATTAGGTCGACGGCTATTCTTATTATAGTACTATCACAGTTTTTATTATTGTTTGATGATAATACTTAAAGCAACTGACCTCGCTCCATGGCTGGCCCTTAAACGTGATGTCATAAGGGTTCCAGTTGTGCAGGGGCGTCAAGTATACGATCTCCAGGGGGATGGCGTAGGAGACTTTCTTGGACTGGAGGGTGCAGACATCTTCCCCATTTTGTCTGACGCAGTAGTTGTAACTGACGCCGGCGACACCCTGATTTGAAAATTTTTAAAAATGTGAATTTTGTTTTGCAAATATTTCCTCGGCAGTAAAGTTTCCATTCTAGGAGTACTTGCTAACGCCACTGTCAGGATGTTTTTTGCGGCATTATAACGAATGACTTAATCATTACCATCATTTGCAAAAGATAAGATAAGATAAGATAAGATAAGAATAACTTTATTATCCATAGTATGGAAAATTGACCTGGTTGCGGTACACATGTACGTAGTAATAATAATAACAACAACAGTATTTATACGAGATTACGACATAGCAAAAGACAATAACACTCTTCGTACGCTTCCAGACGTCCAAAAACGTGACATACAGAAAAGTTCACGGTCATCGTCACAACAGAAGCAACAATCGCTCGTCAAACTCGTTCACTTCGACCCCCTGACTCCACCCGGTTACTTTGGCCTTTCTCCTTCAACAGAGCATATTGTGCACTGTGCCTCGCATTGGATTTTCTATTTGTACAGCATTTTTTTTAGTTCACTGTGACTGAGAATCTTGCACCACCCTGACTGAACGTAACACAAAGGAATTTCGATATCTCTCTGTTATACACGAATGGGACAAAAGTCTTTCATTTCGTACTGATGTTTTATGATTATAGAAGAGGGGATGTTCTGTGTCGGAGAGGATTTTCTTTAATTTATCGAAAGCCGAAACTCTCAAACTGGGCATTGAAAATTTGAATAACAGGTTCCAAATTTTCGGAGTTCAGCAGTCCTTCTCTGGGAATGGAATAATAGCACAGAATGAACATGGCATGATTACTACAAGACAGGCCATCATAGTTGTCACCATTGCTTTAGAAAACATTAATCCAGCACTGGATGTACACAAATAAAGAAAGAAAGAAAGAAAGAAAGAAAGAATGAAAGAAAGAATGAAAGAAAGAAAGGAAGAAAGAATGAAAGAAAGAATGATACAGATACATTTTCGGAGGTTCGCACTTCACCGAATACATAACAGGCAAACAACGGAACTACGGATAAAAGAATCAAATATTACGAGCATAGAAAAAAATGAGAAGAAATCATATTTAAAAAGCTCACTGTCGTCTGCAGTGAGCTTGGACTTGACAATTTTTTTTTTAGCTCCCAAATGGACCCAAATTTTAGTTGGCCATTTAACATTTCACAGTCATTGTGGGGTCATTTTGCGCCTCAGCTTATAATTTTTTTCTCTAATCTCAGATCCTATTCCTTTCTGATGAATGTTCATCTTAGGGAAATGGAAAAAAAAGTCACACGGATCAAAGCCCAGCAAATACAGAGGGTAGGGGGACAACAATCATGTTATTCGAGGAAAATAAAAAAACCAACAAAAGAAACTGCTGAACTCTGAGTGTGAGGTACGCTGGCGCCTTGTCATGGTGCAGTAGTCAGTCATTGTCGTACCTCTTCGAAGATCACATTTGTCCTAAGATCACTTTTGTCCTACTACTGGGCGCGACCGCCTCAGGACCCCACAGTGAAAGTCAGCATTGGCCGTCTGACTTGCAGACAATTCCATGCGACCTCTTCCTCTTCCCAAAGATGAAAATTCAGCCCAAGGGATAGAGATTTTGAGATAATAGAGGAAATATAGATGGAATATACAGTATATATATATAGATATATACATATATATAGCTATATAGTATGGTTCCCGGACACTTGACCGACGGATATTTGGCCGACGAACAGTTGGCCGACGGACATTTGGCCGAACGGAGACTTAGCCGACAGACATTTGGCCGAACAGACACTTGGCGGAACGGATATTTGGCCGAACGGATATTTGGCCGAACAGACATTTAGCCGAAATTCATTACTGCATATTGTTATATTCATTCATCTCGGCACTTTCTTGTCTCTCAGAGAATGTGCGAATGTGAGCTCTCACTAAATTCATTTACAGTGTATATGTTGACAGGTACTGCAATAAAGAATTATGCTGTAATAAACACTGGTCAAAAGAAACAAAACACTCCCCCCCCCCTCCTCCGAAGAATGGCCCCACTCCCACCAAAAAAAAAAACAACCAACAAATCTCCGGCCAACTGTCCTTCGGCCAAATGTCCGTTCGGCCAAGTGTCCTTCGGCCACATGTCCGTTCGGCCAACTGTCCGTCGGCCAATTGTCCTTCGGCCAAATGTCCGTCGGCCTAGTGTCCGGCCACGATATAATATATATATCTGCATGTTCGTATTATAAAAAGCTCTTGGATTATTTCTGAGCCTGACAGCGGCACTGGAATCAAATGCTGACTCCCAAATGGACTACTTCGTCCACAGTGAAGCAATGTAATAACCAGAGTTAGTCGACAGTCCGGGGAATTTTGGATCGCACCTAGTACTGCTCATCATCTAGGCTATACTCACGGGCCTCGTGTTCTCTGCGACGAAGAGATTTCTGTCATTAAATCCCCTGTGTCCGATGTTGGTGCCCATGGCGCCGGATTCAGAAATAGTGTACCATCTGTGGTAGTAGGCAGAGTTCAGGGGCTGCAAAAGAAACAGAGAGTCGCTTAGTACAGTGAAATGTCACGAAATACTAAAAGAAAAACAAAATATTCCAGTCAGTGTGGCTTGCGTTGCATAGGCTATTTAATAGATTCATAATACTAACATAGCTTAAAGGTCAGTTTTCTTTGAGATTTAAAGCCATTATATATATATATATATATATATATATATATATATANTATATATATATATATATATATATACACAAATTCAGTTGCCTTAAGTGGGAGTCAGCATTGGGACTGCATCCGGGGCGCGAATCTGCTATCTACAGAACACTTGTGACAGGGACGGGTAAAACTAACAACTGTGACGTAGCTCAGCACTCGTCAAGTTCTATAGTCTAACTTGTTAGCATCGTGAACTCCAACAGCAACTCAGGATGTGAGAACTAAAGTTCGGTGTTCGATACTCATTGCGCACATTTTTTTGTTCTTTTCAATGAAAGAGGAACACAAAGAAATAGTCTATCCATAAACTTTTCAGTACTCTCCATATATCTTCCCTGGTTCCACTTCGGTAAATGAAAAGTATTCCTGAAGGAGGTTTAAATAAACACAAGGGAACTGTAGATAGCAGATTTGCTTCCGCGGCTTTCCTTTCTGTTCTATGCAATTTGCGGTGTCACGTGACAAGTCCTTACCTGTCCAGTAAACACGTCATTAGTAGACAAGCCAAACGTGGTGTCTCTCAGATCCCCACCATAATTGTCTGCCCCTGGAATCTCGCGCATGATCTCGTCTAGGAGATCCCATCGATGGAATCTGTTGCTATTGTATTGGCTCAAGACGAATCGGGCTGATCTCCGCAGTTGGTATTCATCCAGAGTTTCCTTGACAGCGAATCTGTTGGAGAAGAAGAAAAAAAATAATGGTTTATTTCATTTCGACAAGCTTGTGTGGAAGTGTCACCGGTAATAGTAACCCTTAAAAAAAAAATGAAAACATAAATAAAAGATAATCATAGTAGTCGTACCTCCGGGTACCGGTGATAATTTCATCAGTTCACTTTGAGTAGTGCGTGAATTACCGGTAGCCGGGGTCAATTATAAGGAAGAGTACATCCGAGTCTGAGTAATGGAAGAGTTTGGACGAGAATGGTGAAGTGCTGTGTCTGAGTGGAAAGGTTAGTCGTTATAAACAAACTCACTGTTCGCAGAAACTGGACCTACGAAACGTCCAGTTGCCGAGACATAGGGTGGCCAACAACAACAACAACAACAACAACAACAACGACAACGACAACGACTACAACGACAACAACAATAATTAAAAAAGGTATAGAAGGTGTGGGTGAGATGGATGCACCGCTGTAAAGCCACTGTTAAAGCTGCGCTATGCGCCATTCGATCGTTACTATGGGAAAGCAAGCTGGACCTACAAATAGTGGTGGGCCCTGCCTCGGCTCAAGTAGATTTGCTTTCATATTTCAAATACTAGACGCTTTTGTACCAATTTTCTTTTGCGTAACGTTCACAAGGACTAGCGATCCTTTTAATGCCTTACAACATAGAAAGTACGGCCGGGTTTGTCATTGAAGCTGGTAAGGTCCGATTGTATTCAACTTTCAGTCCAACCAACCAACCAACCAACCAACCAACCAACCAACCAACCAACCAACCAACCAAACCACAAACCAACCAACCAACCAACAAACCTACCTATGCTGGAGTTCCCCGGACGGCCTGAAGTAACTGCGGGGAATGTCGATGCTGTCCGAGATGGGGTGGCACAGGATGCGGTAGTTGAACTGGGCGAAGATGGGTATTCCTGTGGTCTCGTTGAACCCGATGATTGTGGTCGGCAAGTAGGCCAGATTCTCCCCGTTGTCTTTACTGCCATGGTAGGCTGTGTACCGGATTTTTTCCTGGTGGGAGGGAAAGTCAGGGGAACGGACGGTTAAAGGGACAGGGGCAGGTATTTTGTTCACAGTCTGATAAGTCCATATTAATTCTTTATAAATATAAACCGGTAATATATATATTTTCCTCTCGCCCGACAATATATGAGAAAACACCGCAGAAATGTTGGGATTTTCACCTAGTGTGTGCAGCCATTACTTGTGCTGCGTGAAATCAATATTATAAAATAGGCTAGCAGACGACTGGTCCAGATGGTTTGCGCATGCATCTGCATCAATCGTCTGTCAGATTTTTACAATTTATGACGTCGCATAAAACGAGTTATAGGGACGTAAGCAGGATGAAAATTCCGACACTGATGCGATGTTTTCTTAGAAATGATAAGGCCAGAGTACGTGGTTTAATGAGTGTCCGAAAAATTTGTGGATTTTTGTAGACCGTTAAGCAAATATCTACGCCTGTCCCTTCAAGATGAAGCAAGACAGGAGCTCGGCGTTTGACGTCACCTCATGTGTTGGAAACTTTGTTGTTGGTTGGTTGGTTGGTTGGTTGGTTGGTTGGTTGGTTGGTTGGTTGGTTGGTTGGTTGGTTGGTTGGTTGGTTGGTTGGTTGGTTGGTTGTAGATAGGTAGGTTGGTTGTGGGTTGGTTGGTTACTTGGTTGGTTGGTTGTTTGGGTGGGTCGGTGAGTGGGTAGATTGGTTGGTTGGTTGCTTAGTTGCTTGGTTGGCTGGTTGAGTAGGTGGGTGGGTAGGTAGGCTGATTGATTGGTTAGTTGGTTGGTAGGTAGCTAGGTGGGTCTGTTGGACTCTTCGTCGGTCACTTCCAAGTAACAGATTGGTGAGTGATTTGGTGCATAGGTCGATGAGTAGGTCGGTCGGTCGATCAGTCGGTCGAATCCCTTCTCATTATTTTCAAAGATTCAAGCTATGATTAATATGACAACATGATTACATGTTGTTCCTGTACGAAATGACACTAGACTATTTCGTCACGATTATTCCACATTTGCCCAAGTCATTTTTTAGGCTTTGAGGAACTGAGCCCTCTCAGCCTGTTGCTCAAATCAAAACAGTTAGGTAGATGTGGTTTAGCTTGTAAAATAAGCATATAATAACAAGTCAAAACTCTACACTGATTTAATAGGATAAAGATGATAAATGAAAGTTCCTAAACAAATCATGAAGGAAAATTACTTAGGCAAATGTGGAATGAGCGCGACAAAAATTTATTATTTGCATAATAGAGTACTTTGTGAAAGTGTCCTCAGTGTCAACATGGACTTTATTTTTTTTGTGGGAAGGGGAGGAGGGAGGACTGACCTGCAAGTCAAACCAGCTCTTGGCGTCAATGAAGTGACGGTCACTCTCGAAAGGCTCTTCCAGTTCTTCGTCACTGCTGGAGGTCCACGCTCCTTCCAAGTAACATAATTGAGGCTTGAAGTAAAGTCTGCAACAGAGGCGCTTGTTTCAGTGCATGTTCACTATCTTACTTTTCGTTTGTAGCATTTGCTATTTTCCATTTTCTTGCTTGGGACGTGAAGTTTGGACACTGCACTATAATAGCAGTGGTGTAAAATATTTGTACGTAACAACTGTATATTTGTGTCACCATCTGTACAAGTACCTCTGCCTGCCTGCCTGCCTGCCTGCCTATCTGCCTGCCTGCCTACCTGCCTGCCGGTCTATCTGGCTGGCTGGCTGGCTGGCTGACTGGCTGGCTGGCTGAGTGAGTGGCACGATGACTGGCCGGCTGGTTGACTGGCTAGCTAGCTGCTCTGTGTATCTGCCTATCTGCCTGCCTGTCTGCATACCAATCAGTCTGTCTGACCGTCTATATGTCTTGTAGAGAATGGGTCTACATAAGCAACAAGCTCAGACCATTTTGCAAGTTCTTAACCCTTATGTACAGTCGGTCGATTACGTTTAATCGCAAGCCACTTGCAACTTACGCTTAATCTCAGTATTTCTCCTTTAACAAGACAATATATTATTCTGAAAATCGCCAGCACCTCACTAGCAACTTTGTCCAAGCTCCCTGAAAGTTGTTTCTGGGCAAAGGAGCGAGGCAACAGAAGAGCTTGTCAGCAAAATACCCCTTTCTAAGCCTTTGGCTTCCTGACACTTTAAAGGAGCAGGGCCAAACTTGGGCCATGACTTCCAAATGTCAATCTGTTATGTTTTTAAATTATTATTTTTGCCTCGAGAGAGATTCGAACTCGTGACGACGGTCTTACCTGTAATCTCTTGGGCTGGTGCTCTCAGTGGCCCAGGCCTTGAACCATTCCTGCATTTCTTCGATTTGCTCCTCCACGGTGGCCTTATCCAGAACTGCTTGGGGAACATCCGGGTAAGGGATTGGCTGGGTTTCATGCATTTTGTCAGAAGTCGTGCTGAGAAATGAAGAATAACATACTGACCTAGATAAAGGACTAAAAAAAGGGGCAGATTTCACGTAAACGAGGTCTGTAGTTGTTGCTTTAGATGTGATTTTGGTGATGGTTTGACTTAAGGTCAGACGTGGCTTTAAAAAAGCTAAAAAATAGTCGATTTCTAATCTCGGAATGACGCTGCTTTTTAAACTGAAATTTATAGGAGAACTATTTCCGAGAATATTTTGAGTGGTTTACGTGTGTAGACGCCATGAAATTTTACAGACTAGCCTGATGTTTCTTTTTGTTGTTGTTGTTGGTGGTGGTGATCTGTAGTTATTATTTTTAACTGTGGATCTCTTGATATGTGTTTCTGTTTTTTAGAAAAAAATCGCGTTGCCAATTTGCAACCAATTCTTTGTATTTGGTCAACAAACCAGGAAGAGGTGAATTTCAACAACGTATATTGAAAATTTAAAGTTCAGTTATAATTTTTTATAATTTTTCCAGTTTTAGGGTGAAACTTCGTAAAACAAATGTTGCTTTATCTACTGGTGGAATATATGAGATTTAGTTTCTTACACCTTTGTTTCAATCTTCAAAACAACTCTATTATTTTGTAGATGTTAAAATTCTAAATTCAAATAGTAAGTTCTTTTTTTCTTTTTTAGTGTTATTTTGAATAAAAGTTTTAGACAATAGTCAGGCAATAGTTATTCCCACAGAGTCAATCCGAGCTTTTGAATATTTTACTCATTACACGTGCGTCCATAGCTACTTCGCCTTGTCCCTCCCCACTAAGCGTGCAACCAACCAATCCCATTTTTTTTTCTGCTCCTCTTAGTAAGTACAAAAGCAGCCAATGCCATCCACCTCCTTTGCTCCTCCTACTAGATATACAGGCCATCAATCCCCGCCCGTTACCCCTCCTACCATTACACGCAACGAATCAATCTCACCTCGGCTGTGACAGCGAGTAGTCATTGTGACGAGTCCGGAACTCTACGCCGTTCAGAACAGCCAATAGCTCGCCCATTCCCACAGTGCGGTAATGGTCAGGATGGTCGTGGATGGAGGCCACAGAGTGACTGACGTGGCTGTTGGAGTAGTAGGGGCGAGACCCGTCACGGGTCAAACGAACCTGTGAGGAGAAATTAGGAGGTGATGCTGAGACTGGTTTTGAGCATCCATACTTTTTTTTTTAAAAATGAATATATTTATTGGTCTATGTACACTGGACAGACATAGGCTAGAGATCCATTCCATGTCTGTCCTTATAATAATTCGCGCTGTAATGTGGAAATATACGTACACGAGGTTCACCACCCTTCCAGTCTTGATACTCGTGAATGATCTTGAGCATCCACTCCTAATAAGCGCAGTGTATGGGGTCCTTCTGGGACATTTTGGGACCCTTTGGAACCTTTTAGAACCTTTTGGGACCTTTTGAAACCCACATGGGTTATCCTAGGTTCCAGCGAGAAGGCGACTCGCTGGCTAATTCAAGATGTGGTCGACTCCATTTGCCATCCCTCCTGGTGTTTCGCTTACGTGTCTAGACTAGTCCATATAGAGGCAACGATTTGCCCAAGAGCTGGTCTCAATGCAGCAGATTATAGGAGTGCCATCTGTAACCCACTGAGATCTACTAGCAAAGACAGGCAATGATCTAATGTTCCTCTTGCCTTATCCCATGAAGTGCCCATGTTGAATTATCAGATGGCAGTAGAACCAAATAATCTCCAATGTTTCCTGTCATAAGGTCAAATATTTAGACTCTCTGTTGAGAATGAGACATCAGTGGTGCATTTTCACTCTGAGGCTTTATGTATTGAAATCTCGATACTATTGGCTTGGCAGTCACCTACCATTTGTTGGTCTCGCTGCATTTCTTCATCTTCGAGCAAATATGAATGAATAACGATGGAGGGCAGGCACAATCACTGTGGCGTTTCGACATGTTTTGGACATCCATTAATTTGCCAATAAAATAGCCTCTTTCTGCTGTTTATACAGTCCGCAATACAACTATGGTGTCCTTCCCTGGTCGGAAACTCTTCTATTATAGAGTGCGCCCATGGTAGTGTTTACATTTTAGTCACTGAGGCGGAAGTTATTGGGGTCACAATGGCTGCGCGCTAATCGAGGACCGCGAAATGCTGTGTAGGTACAGATCCAGGCATTTATGCAGTCTGGTAAACATATCCTTTCGAGGCGGTGATATAAGAGGAAGTCCCTAAACTTAAGCTTACTTCAAACCTTAATGCTAATCGAGACAGCTTCCTAACGCTGATGCTCAACGTAGGAGGAATTCCGATTGAGACTCACACCTCTTGCTCCTGTATCGACGGACATTAGGGTTAGGTTAAGGGTAGGGTTAGGGTTAAGATTAGCTTTTAGATTGTACTGGTAAGCATAAGCTCTGGTTAGGGGTGTGAGACCCCTGAGGAATTCCTTCCCAATAGTCGATCTTCACTCAGTCACCGTTGGCATTGAGGTTCGTTTGGAAATCCTTCCCTCAACTTCTTCTTCTTCTTCTTTTTCACCGTTCCTTGATCTCGCTAGCAGAACGCTATGGACCATGAACTGGGTGGTCAGTTGAAGGTCTGTCCACTGTACAGTTCCCCCCACAGCTTCGTCCCATAGTCAACTGGAAATGGCCTCAACCGTTCTCTTATTTCTGTCATGAAAGGGCAGTCCTGCGAAACATGTAGTGTTTGGTCTGCCTGCAGGCACTGGTAGAAAGCTGAGCTGCTAACACTCATCTAGCTGGGATCCTTTATCATAATATCCAAAAAAGCCATCACCGCTAAAGTTTACAGACTCCTAATTGGACGAAAATAGGTTTTGATCATATGCTGTAGGAAGACAGTACAAAATCTGTACGAAATGGGCCTTAAATTTGTGAACCTCCCTGCTAATTAGTCTGCATTCTCACCTGACTTTGTAAATTAAACCATCGGTTTCGGCGAGGCCTTCTGTGCGAGAGACTAGTTAGTTTGTTTACGCATTTCAATGTTTCAATTCGTAGCTCGAAAGCCAAATGAAAGACCTTTATTTTAAACATGATTTTTATAAAGCTCATTGAATACTGCAAGAGATTGTGGAATTTACTGTAAGTGTATTTGACTGTAAAGAAAACAATTTATTGGCTCAAAGAGGCAAATCGGATTAGGCTTCTGTAACCGAAAAGTAAAGTGGGCACAGTATCTCACCGCTTTCAAGCCAGAGTCTCCGTCAGAACGTGATTTCTCTTCCACGAAGAGCTGTTGCAACATCATCTGTCTGGCCAAGGTCGATACAGTGTTCCGTAACTCTTCATCCCTTCCGACGCAATCCCCGATCGGGATGGCAGTGGTCTCCCCTTGCACAGACCGTAACCATGGCGACGCCAGAAGCGTCAGACAAAGAGGGATGAAGTATTTCTGAAACAAAGAAATGAAAATCCATAGAACTTTATCAAGACAAATCATGAAACTTTCCCGAAACATGCGAGGAGTAGGTTATGAAAATGAAAATGAAAAAAAAGTAAAATACGACTTTATTTACCCAATAGGGAAATTGTTTTACAATATACAATGTTATCGATCTACATCTGAGCATCTCATTCATAATACAAATACATATAACTGGGTAGTAACAGGTTAGGGGCAATGTAGGAGAGAGAAAAAATACCTAAGAAGGTAGCTAGGGACTTCTCCAAGAGTTAAATTTCCTTTCTAATCTTCTCCTAACACTTTCCTTAACTCTAACTCAAATAGACATAATGGAAAATATTCAGAGGTTTCCCAATAACTCCGTTATTCTAGTACAAGTACATCTGAACCCGGGATTACTGCCACCAAATACATTGGATCGCTATATAATGGTCCTATTGGTTAACTTGCGGTTAAATTCTGAGAAAGCGCCCCTTTGTTTCGCTGGCCACCTGTCTAAGACAATGCAATATTGTTACTGACTTTATCTATTTATTTTGCAGCCAGTCAAAATAAGGCTTAACCCTCTGACCGCGGAATAAAATACACCCCAGTGACCCCAGCATTGCTCGTATCGACCCGTGCCATTCAAAGTATAGACGTCTAGATCTCAGCTTTACAGGATGTCTTGACATTATAAACACTGTGAGTGTAACCTAAACAAACAATACTGTCTTTGGCCAATATAATAATATATTATTATAGAGATCGGGAAGCCGATATATTGGCTCATCGCGGTCAGAGGGTTAAGCTGCTTCTTGGCTAAATCAAAATATTGGTAAGACATGAATATGAGCTTGTACTTTCATTAAGTGAAACAATCTTTGATCTAGCATTATTCTGACCCGAGATGTCGTATGAAGTGGTAAGGGATCACCCTAAGCAATGAAAACAAAATTCTGAGGAAATTGTGATTAAAGTACAGTCTAATATTACACAATTCAAGTAATTTGCCTCACAAAAGAATTAAATATATCCATGCTACTGATTA
The DNA here is from genome assembly GCA_033807755.1 of Ellobium chinense. Lineage (NCBI taxonomy): Eukaryota > Metazoa > Mollusca > Gastropoda > Ellobiida > Ellobiidae > Ellobium > Ellobium chinense. The sequence continues at coordinate 235,711 of JAWQUT010000518.1, read as the reverse complement.
TTTGACCATAAAATAACTGTTTTTCTTCTTTTGTGTGTATCTAGAAATGACTTAACACTCGATTTCTGCAACAAACAAAAAATTTGATTCTAGATGGCCCTGTTGCCTTTCATAGCCTGATCTGGCTGCAAGATATTTAGGTCTTTCCTGTCACGACACAACAACGCCATTTGCAGTGACGCACTGTAGTGAAACAGTCTGACAGTTTTCCTGTAGCTTAGACCATGTCTCATGACCAGACGAAATGGGGCTTTTGGCCTTATTCAGTGTCCTCTAGAGCAAGGTAGTCCTACTTAGAGTTGAAATGAGGTCAGTGTCGCGAAAATAGTTACGGAGATAATGAGCTCCGTGCAAGGTTAAATTCCTCCGACACAGAATTGTTGCTGGTTTTGAAATTCACTATGTTACAAAAATCGATCTCATAGGTTTTATGAGGGATTGATAAATACTGTACCAATTGTGAACAAATTTCCAGCTTTTATCGGTAATTCAGTAGTGTCCAAATTATTTTTAATCACAATTTTCTTGGAATTCATGCTGTTGCACAGGAATGACCCTACACTATTTCAAACGACCAAATCTCAGGACACACAATGCTAGCTTACATTTTTTTTTGTCACTTTATGCAACAAGAACAGTGGAATCTCGAAATATATTCATTTAATAAGTATACGTTTTAATTAAATATGGCTTTTACACACACGTATTTTAATTATTCTGTTATTTCATTATTGAAGTCGACCGCGATACCAAGTATATTTCAATAATAAATACACTTTTTGCCATGGACCAAGAGCATACTTTAAATAGAAATTCTAATGTACATAAACTAAGCTTTTGTTCAGTACCAATAACCTGATTTAGAAAGCAACTTCAGACATATTTTCATAAGCAAGGGAGACAGCCGTGCCAGGTACAGCCCATCTCTTTGTCCTGTAAGTCACATATTGTGAACGGGGATTCCACAGACAATATTTCTGCATGCCAAGACAGGTCATTACAGACTAAATACCCATCTCCACAAAATAAAACTATCACAACCACTACTCTACAATTGTGGTATAGCTCCTCAAGTTTACATACGTGCATTACTATTGACAATATCTAGGTTGGATGTAAGGGTGCTGATAGATTTTTCAAGTCATATTTTGCGTCCTCCTAGGGGCTTAATGACCTTGGCTTGTGGCGTGTTCTTATGCAGTTGTCAGTTCTCTAGCCAGTTTAGGTTAAATTAAAGCAGCACAGCACTACTTGGGGTCAGGGGCTGAAAAGAAACAGGGCCTGCCAATGAGCTAACCTTTGTTTTCTGGAAATAAGCTGAGACCCCAACATGTTAGACGAAAAGACACTGCAAAAAATTTACCTGTCATGGGCTATTAAAAGTATTTGTTTTTGTAGCTCAGATGCTTATTTCTAATACTTGTCATTGGGAATGGCCAACGAAACTTAGCGCCAGAGTGACAGCAGTCAACATTAGACAATACATAGTAACATATCAGAGCAACAAGATTTGCACATTTATAACCTCACACATCTTACTAACAAATCCGGCATACGCACAGGTCAGAAGTGCCGCGTGGTCTGAGGGAGTCCATGTAACCACAAAAATCTAGGAGCTCTAAGAGGACTGCGGACTTCTTAGAGACAACATCCCTGACATTTGAATGCATTAGCGGCTAAACAAAGAAGAAGAAAAAGAAGAAGAAGAAACAGAAGAAGAAGAGGGAGAAAAATTATAGGGCTGCAACAGCAGCTCTAGAGGACGGCGGACTTCTTGGAGGCAACATCGTTGACACTTGAATGCATTGGAGGCTAATGTAGAAGAAGAAGAAAAAGAAGGAGGAAGAAGGGGGAGGAGGAGGAGGAGGATGAGCTTACCATGCTGAATAAAATCCAGCTACTCCTGAGAAAACTGTATGAAATATTCTTTTATGTGAACTGAGATTTTATATCATTCTCAAATTGACCGGCTGACCTCATATGACGTCATCATGGGGTTGGCATAGTTAACGACCTTGTTTTCTCTACTTTCTTATTGTCAGAATTACTAGACAAAACCGTTTAACTGTACCGAAAGAGAAGGAGACTTATGAGACATTTCTGATAGCTAACAATTGATGAGTATTAGGATCGATAAAACATTGATGTAAACAGAAGTAGAATTGCCACTCCAAATCATTTTCTTGCCTCAAATACTTCGGTTACACCCTGCAATGTTCATTTCATGGCTCATCTGTACGAATGGATTATCTATCTATGCGGGAAGTATAATTATGTAAATAGCCTCTCCCTTATCTTTGTATTCAGTAATGAAAGAAGGGTGTGTCATTGCTTGGGGAACTTAGCTCCATAATGGAAACGTCACAGCAGGTGAATTGAAAACTATGTGATGTGAGTAATTTGCCAGATGAGCACAAAACTACAAGACCCATCCTCTCACTTCTTAATTCACATTTCAGCAATAACAAAAGACTGGTCAAACTTGGTTTGTTATAATAAATTTCGGTAATCCACACTGAAGTGTCCTTATTTCCCATAAGATCTGCGTCTTCCTTCTTAAAGCAAGCGGCAGAGTAGTAATTTTTTTTTTACTCTACATAGAATTCTAGAAGTTTATTTATATCTTTATTAAAATCAACTTTAAAACGACGGGTGCTTACCTCATATTCATTTTTTAAAATATAGATCTGTCATTTCTCATTTACATGGACGAACTTATTGGAGTGTCATTTGTGTCACTAGGGAAAACACCATTACAGCCACCTCTGCCATCACTACCACCTCCAACAACAACAACAACAACAACAACAACAACAACAACAACAACAGATAAACCTTATTGAAAAACGACCTAAAAGTTCAACGTCTTTAGTGATGAATGTTCATAAAGTCCTCAAACTTTGAAAGTGTGAACATTGTACAGTACATTGAAAGGGAAAGGAAAAGAAATGGAAGAGTGGAGATGACTTTTGTCCTATCGGTGATTTTAAAAAAAATATCTGTGAGTCTATTATCAACAGAAAGTGTTGCTTTCTTGTTCCTAGTTTCCGTTTCGGTATAACTGTACCTTAGGCCAACAGACCGTTCGTAATTAGTCAACTCCAACAAAGCTCACTCCTGATCTAAGCAACTTGTGAATGTAACAAAAAGTGTGACTAAATCATCACATTTTGCATTCGACAAGTGAAAGATCCATCAGATCAGCCTTTGGAAGATAATGTAGCAGGACTGTGTTTGTTAGGTCTTCTCTGGTCGTACGTTTAGTACGAAGGAGCCGTTCCTCGGACAGCGGAAGTTGTTATCAATTGGCATGCCAAGATGGCTGCGACTAATGTAGTCTAGAAGCGACAGGAGACATGCACTGACTTGCGACTGGTCTTTGCTTTACCTGTATCTCTGCCTCATTCATAAGCATATAGGTCACCGTTGATTCTTGCCATAGTCTCCTCCCACGGAGATCGCACGTAACAGGAAGTTAATTTTTGTGCCAAAGGCGAATTTGAAATCACAATGAATGCCACCATTATGTGAGCTTCCGGTCACGTTGCCAGACTTTTTTTTCCCGATCGGAGCCAAACAGCATATCAAAAAGAACCAAAAAAAAAAAAAGTGCCAAACCATGTCTGGAAAGTTAGAGAGAAGTTCAAGTACTTTATGTAGAAGGTAGTCAAATTTGGCCTAAAGTCTTTTGGAGCCAAAAAGGAGCCAAAGAGCCAGTCAAATATTTGGGTGCCAAGGGCTTTTAAAAAGAGTAAAAAATCCGAAACAGCCAAGGTAAACCTGGCACCCCTTAGATCCTAGCGTGTACATTGTCGTTAAAGATAGACAATTTGCACCCACAAATCGTCTAGACTCTGCTCATTGGCTGTCTGAGACTAGCAAAACGAATATGAAGGAAACAAAAACGCACCCCCATCCCGAAGATCATATGATCTATTCATATTCCTCTGACAATGGACAAGTAAGACGCGAAAGTAATGATTTCTGGGGTTGTGGCTTGCGATGCCCAGATGGCCATGTTTACATAATATCTGGGAGTGGTCTTGTCTGTAATAAATGTGTTAAAAACTCGATCCGTTCAATATTCGATTATCTTGTTTTGCAGGTCTAGATCTACTGGATGGCCAGTTACGAGGGGCGTGAACGGAAATTGACATTGATCGTCTTATACCATTCGCAAATGTACGGGTTCGGGTCATCACAATGTAAATAGCTTCTAGAAGGATGTATGTGTATTTGACGGGATGGTCAGTTATTAAGTTGATATGGAACATGCAAGGAAGAATAAATAAATAAATAAATAAATAAATAAATAAATTGTATGCATTTATAGATACAAGCACACTGAAAAACAACATTCTTCAGCAGCTCCTCATTCATCAGGGCCACGAGGTAAAACATTTGTGTGCAGATTTTTTGCCTCCATTTTAGCTGCACTTCCCTTTAGATAGCTGCTAAAGTCGTCTGGGGTTTAACAAATTTGTGATATGATTGAATGGGGCAAAGCATAATGGTCATTTGTAGCTGGGCGATGGAAAATCTGCACGAGGTTCTGGGCCTGGCTACAAACTGGTTCTGGCGAATCATACTGTGAGAATGAAAAGAATTCTAACATATCGTCACCCCCAGTTTACAGGTGTCCTTTGTCCATTGATACGATTCTGAAACTCTTTCTATACTAAGTGTGTTTGAGTTGGTGTTAAAGGCTGCAGTAGCCCAAATGGTCCAAAATCTCTGTATTATCAGAGTCAATAATAGCAGAGTATAAATTTTGTCATATGGACAAATTGTGTAGAAATAACCGTGTAGCCTGAAGCCACCCCGCAAAAGTGGTGAAATTCAGTCCTGAGTTTGCTAAAAAAAATTGTTGCAGGCAGTGCCTCCCAAAGATCTTCATTCAACTACAATTTTTAGTCACACACGTGATTTTGCGACGTCTGAGTTGTTTCTATCATATCAAACAGCCATTAAATTGGATAAACCTAGATGTTCCCCATAGAAAGCCTACTCTACCTCTATTTACAGAGTATAGGCCAAAATATTAATAATTTTGCATGGCTTACAGAAAAACGCTAGCCAAGAAAATGCAATGTACATGGCTTACAGAAAAAGCCAAGAAAATGCCATTCGAGAGTTTTCCCAACCACAAGCTGGATTGTCCCCGAAAACACATTTCTATTATTCCTCGTCCTTTTAAATAAATTCCTCCATCCTGTCAATTTTCACACTTGTCACCTGAGCTCTTACTTAATACTTCTTTCTGGAAACGTCATCACTGCACTCCGGACACGTCTACCACGTTTCCCCCGACCCCCAAGCCAAAAGCCTCCTTAAGAAAACAAGCTGTCCGTACCGATTATCATGTGGTTGAGGACAGTTCTTTTTCTTCCAGCGAGTGCGCAGCTTCTACCTCTTTCTTCCACTACATGTATTTCCATCATGCGATTTACTGCAGGACTATTATTCCTTATCTTCTCCTGCTCCTTCAGTTTCACTGAGCTGTTCTTCTGATACAATGTCTCATTATCATCCAGTGACAGAGAACTATCCTTCTCTTTGTTCCTTCTTTGACTTTTTTTGACATTCCCTCGAGCAGTTACAAGATTCGAAGATGTAACATCTTCTTACGAATATAAGTTGTCAGTAATTAACTACAAACACATTATTAGAGTATGTAAAATAATTTTCTGATTTTATTGAAATATTTTATGCTCTGTAGATTTTTTCAACATTCACATTTGCAAAGAAAAAGAATGTACAAAATAATATCAACAAGTACATAAACGTTATGTTTTGGTCACTTTACACAACAAACCAAACTCTGACCTCACATATACACTAATCACACTTAACTCTATTAGCGTCAGGCGCCTTGGATCCAGCCTCCCGCTGGCTGCGTGACCATAGTTACGGATAAAAGAGTTCCGTTTGTTGTTCGCCGGCCGGTCAGTTGCCACTAGGCTGCAAAATTACACCGGTGGTACTGGCATGTTAATTCATTCCACCATGTCAGCCAGCATAGTGGAGTGAAGGTGAGAACTGATTCTACCTTAGCACCACAAGGGTTAAGTACCTATTTCGATTACAGAATCAACTGTCGTGATAATAAATTCACAACTCTTCCGTTTGGTCGTATATTTTCTTATTCGCAGCATTTTTTTTGAAACAAAAGTAATTTGGTCACAAAAGTGCAGCTTGAACAGGCTTGCTTAATCACAATTTTTCAATCTCATTTCGATTCTTTAACCGTGCCTATGAAGGTGCTATTAAGTGGAACTGAGTATATCCTCTAAATCATATGTTTACATATCCTGCAAAAGTGTAGTATACAAATAATTACATCCAAAGCAAAGAAAATTGTTGATGCACCAAAATTCAGACCCTCAAATTAAAACATTGTTGCCTGCGTGCAGTACAGAGACATGCTTTAAACAGATATACGTACTTCCCAAGATATTACCCAGAAGTGATCATGTAACGTAGATTAATCTTCGTCAGAACTGTCAAACCGTGACTTTGATTAAGAAGTTATGAAGGTGTTAGATATAAGTCTCTGAGATTTGAGGATGAAATAATACCTGACATAAAAGTATGCAATTTTATATAGTCCCTATAAAATCAGAAAACTGGTCATGCAGAGGGGGAAGGTGATTGGATTTGAATTTCAAAGGCTCAGATAGGAGCAAATACATTTGTAGACTCCGAATAGGTGTGAGGGTTAGCCACCGAAGTATACAGGGGCGTAGCGAGGGTGATTTTGTTTGGGGGGGACGGGGGC
>JAWQUT010000518.1:215116-228923 GCA_033807755.1 Ellobium chinense | reverse complement strand
GGGGGGGGGGTAATCTAGTACTCATAATATCCTCTCTTCTTTGTCTTGTTTTTTTTTTTGTGGAAGGATGGCGAGTGGGGAAAGGGCAAGATTTAGACATATCTTTTGATTTGCTCACTAAGCTCATTTGTTGGTATCAAAAGTTGCATATCTGATATGCTAGTATTTTCAGTTGCATCAGATATTCTTTCCTCTACTAAAACATTAACATCGCATGCTGATCTGAAATCACCTATGCTTTTGTCTAAAACCAGTGTAAATGCTTTTTGTAAAAGACATGAATCAGTTTTGACTTAACTCCTTTTGACCTAACAAAGAACCATGGCCTTTAAAATTTAAAAAAAATTGGTTTTTTTGGCTCCTAAGGAGCCAGATCTGGCAACCATGGCACGGTCAAAACTATCAACCTCTCATCGCCGAAAGAAATTAAAAATCTTGAAAGTCCTGCGCTGAGGCCATCTTGTGTTAAAAGAAACACAAAAGGCCGTTAGAATAGCGGGTAAGCAAATTTTTCTCTCACATTATTTGTTACCTTTTTTAAAAGTTTTCCTCTCCACATTGCCTTTTGATGCATTGCATTGTGACTAGAAGGGCGCTCAATATGTAAGACAGCGTGTAGGCTCTCAGATTATTGGCGAATGGATACTACTGTAGATGCCGTTGACAAAAAAAACGTATTGCCAATGCTTGTAAATGGCTCATAGGTTAATAGGAGGAAGGTAATGTTTCAACATTTTTAAAAACATGAAGATTAATTAAATTTTATTAGACACATAATTTCTTGGTAATCTCCAATTCATAGATCACATGGACCGCCCCTGGAAGTATAGACTGTGTGGTTATTGCTAGGTGTTTAAGGTTACCTTTTTCACTGTGTGAAGAGGCCTAAAATTTTGGATAGCCTGATTCACCCCCAAAATTCTCAAATCTAATTAGTCTTGGAGCATTTTTCTATGTGTCAAAATTTGGAGGAGGGGTTAAAAATTATATATGTGGAAAGTATTTTGGCATGGGATCCTGGGATTAGTTAATGAGGCTTGTAAAACCATAAATATATTATATAGCCAACAGTGGAAAAAAACCAAACATTGGCATCTTCATACCTAGAATGGCGCAGCTGAAGCGGTTGTATTCTTGTGGATGAATACGGTGATGACCTTGCTGACAGCAGTGATTCCAACTAGGTTTAACAACTATTTTGATTTTGCCCAATCCGTTCTGGACGATCAAAATAATATTAACAAATGACGGGACAAACACGACAAATGTAATATATCTTCATTGACAAAAAATGTACAATAGAATCTATTCATAATTTAAAACAAAGAAGCATCAAGTATATCAAGAACATGTTTTGTGAAGTAATAAAGAAATGAGGCCAACTTATGTCAGTAACTTATCATTTTTACATGAAAATTTCTATACTTATTAAAATGGATTTGTCTTCTTTCTTCAGTGTATCACTCCACATTCTCTTAAAGCGTTATTTCGCCTTATAAATATTGCTGTTTAATAATAATAATTTGAATGCGTTTCTTCCGATTTAAATTCAATGCATGACATTCAAACAACGTATGAAATTCACTATTAATGGCATGATCAGTGCAGTGACAAAGATTGTGTACAACAATAAGTTCAGCCTGTGCTTTAGATGGCTGCAAAAATATTATGATTATTTTCTGTCACTGGAAGATAACTTTGCAGCTGAACTAGGTTGGGCAAGTTCACCAAAAAAAGCCAATTCAGATAAAGTTCAGTTCACTAGAGAAAAAAAGCCTTAAGATCAGGTTCAGCCCAGTTCCACGAAAATTCAGTAATTTTTAGTTCAGATCAGTTTTCCTTGCATTCGGTTCTGATTTTTGATGTCGATGTGAACTGAACTGAAATTTAGGTAGACAATTAAAGTTCAGATCTTGATCCAAAATATTTACTGTTCAGATCCAGACCAGCTCGTTTAAAATAGCCATTAAGCTTAGATCAAGTTCATGTGAACTGAGCTAAGTTCACGAATTGCGCTCCCATGATCTCAGTTCTGTCCAACCCTGAGGCTGAAATTGTTTCCTTTAAAGAGCATCACATCGTCTTTCTCGAGATTTGTTTACCCTTCATGCCTAGTTAAGGTAGCGTTTTGAGAATCTCTGGGCATTTACTAAACGCTGAATTCTTACTTGTACCAATCTGTGCCATCTTCTATTACATCTTCCAGGGCACATATAGACGTTTTGGCATATTTGCTCATATAACTTCTGTATGATGTGCGACCATATATGTCAACAGGAATGGTATAAGAAAAATACAGTATATGACTTTCATAAAATACATGTATCATTTTTTTCATCAATCATAGCAATGGTTCAAGCTGAAAGGAAGAAGGCTCTGAGTGTTTAAACCATGCCTCATGCAGAATAATAGGCCTAATTATATTCGGTGGCAGTGTTTATTATTTTCGGGGGGAGAGGGGTATATATGGGTATTATAGCTAGGAAAATATCTCATTAAAACATATGGACATCTGAATGCAAACACCAAGAATCAAATTCCCCATCTTTCAACAGCCCGATAAACCAAATGCAAAAGCTGAAGTGTCCAAAGTACCTAAAAACCTTAACTTCTCAGCCCACCCCCTTAAAAAAAAATCAGTCCATTGCTCTGCATGAAAATTAAAGAGTGTGTCCCCCTCATATATAGCCGGGGATAGATGTATGGACGATGTGGGTGAGTGAGGACTGTGTCAGTTCAGTTGCTTAAAGCCTGAGCCAACATTTTATAAATTACTAGCTGAGGTGTTCCGACGCTGCTGGGAAAAGGAAAGGAAAGGAAGAATAACAATAGCAGCATGCGCACAAAACTGCCAAGTACAGTGACCTTGTTCTCGAACTAAGAAGAGCAGGAATAACGGCTAGAGTAATGGCTGTGGAAGTAGGGGTACGGGTTATGGTGAGCACCTCAGTCTACGACCTACTCAAGTTGCTCGGAATACAAGGACGGGCTCGATCACGTACTCTGAAGGATCTGGCAGAGTCTGCGGAAAAGAGCTCAGCGTGGATATGGACCAAGCGTGGTGAACGGTGGAATATTGCACAGTAAGTTTAAATATACCTAAAATGCAACTTCCACTATGGCTTCATGGTGGCAGAGATGATATGAAGCAAGGAATTTAGGATCTGGAGGTTGCGGGTTCAAATCCCTCCCGAGGCGGGGAAAAAAATGAACCGAAGGACACTTGGGAGTCATGACCCAAGTGTGGTCCAGCCCCTTTAGAATGTCAGGAAGTCAAAGGGCCGAAACACTTGTTAGAGGGGGGTATCTTTCTCTGAAGATCTTCTGGTACCTCGCTCTCCGTAGTTTATTTATTTTTCTAGCTGAGATGTTCCGACGCTGCTGCGAAAAGGAGGGGAAGGTAAGAATACCAAACATGTACTGGACAGTTTTTCATTGTTTGTGTCTCTCGATCTCCTATCTCTATCAGACTCTCAAAGTATGCTGCACAAGACTCAGACGAATACATGAAGCCAGGAAGGATCAACTGCATGGGGCTAACCGGTTTAAAAGAACTATGATATAGCTACATACAAGGCCACGCAGCGTCAATGGAAATGAAAAGGCTGACAGGCTTTGCCGGAAGAGTAGTCATCCACAATAACTTACAGATAGGTGATACTGAAGGAACGGTAAGATGTTGAGGAAAGTGAGACAATTTTGAGCCTCAAAGAAATGGGAGTGGAAGCAATGTGTGACCCCAAAAATTAAAAAAAAACAGGGAGAGGAGACCAAAGTTTCAGAATTAATCAGACAAATATGGGAATCATCAAAGAGAGGATCCCGTATGGCCTGTGCAAAGGAAGACACCAGGTTGGAGCGCCTCGTCCAGTACGTCATGACGTCTGTCTTCCAGAAAAATAAAGCAAAGCCTACTGCCACAGTAACTTCGCCATTATTCCACTTACCACCCTCCATGACTTGCTGTCCAAATAACGTACATTTATCTTATGAGTATTCTGGTATCAAGAATCTAGGTCACTTAATCTCTCTGCTGCGGAAGATGTACAAAAACGATGAATGTTCTGACCGCGCTTGAAAGTACAAGCACGCCCAGGAAGTTGCGTTCCCGCGTTGTTTCCGAATCGTACATACTTCGTACTGGGGCGCAGTATAACCATAATCAAACAAACAAACTTTGACGTAGTCTAATGATCTCGTTTTGATTTGGTGTCATCAGCGTTTGAAACACATAGTAGCAAAGGGGTTGAAAAAACATGGAAGTTTAGAGGGACTGGCATAGTCTGTCAAAATAATGATTAAAATCTCCGCTTACTGGGACTGAGAAAACAACAACAGTTCTATGGGGCCTAGAATCTTTTGTACATAAACTTCTATTAGGTAAATAAATCAACAGTTTATCTCAGGCAAATACGCTTGCATTTTTCACAGAAAACACCAACCGTTAGCAAAATCATCTCATCTCACTTTTTGAAAACAAATGCCATATGGACATACCAAAAAGGACCTTTTCCCCGCTAAATCTGTCACTGCCCTGAAATTGGCTCGGGGCTTCTATCACTCAAACAATATCATTGCCATCCCTGGATTTCTCATTTTTGCCATGCCCTACTATGTACTCCGCGCCGGCATCCTCGCCAGCAAGACCATCTCCAGCACCCTCCCCATTGACCATTAAGTTCATTTCCGGTGACCTCTTCTTGAGTTCTTTGTTGACTCCATCCGGGTCATCCAGACACTTCGTGCACCTGGCATAGATGTAAGCAATGACAACGCACAGCAGCGACCCAATACGTGCGGCCGTGCTGTAGCCGTGGAATTTCAACCGAAAGAGGTCGTTGTTGTAGAGAAGGCAACGCCCAGTGACGCCGCAGTCAACATCCCAGACAGTGCAGATTCCATCGATGACCGAACCGAAGACGATGGGTCCAAGCAGCCAGCCTGTTTACAACAACATAATGAAAATATTGGCCTAATTTTTGATAATTCTCTTCACTCAAACTGAGAAAAGAAAATAAAATGATTTATTAACATAAGATGTAAATCTTTTATTATATCTGGTTTGTCAAACTGCGCGTGCCTTGTTAAAGAGGGATCTGCTTACCAGCTTCTCTACTCAACTAGTGATAATTAATAACGGCTTCTCCTACTATTCAGGTTTGTTTTTTCTTTTTAATTTTCACATTCCATTTGTTGGTTGTGTTTACTAAGTTTTTATTTATACTTTCTACTGAACAATGCTTTTGCAGAAACATTTGGATTGTGATCATGTATTTTCAGTTAATGTAAAGTTGTCATCAGAAATTGATCTACATTGGTTTGAAGTAGTGTTTTCAAATGTCCCTTAATTTTAAAATGATGATGATGATGATGATGATGATGATGATGATATGTATACTGTAAAAGTCCTGCATATTGTTATTCAGTAAAAGTAAGTAAAACGTTACGAGAAATCAAAACAAATACAAAAAATAATCACAGAAAAAGCTGATTGCTTTGGATAAGAGCAGGGGAAAAATCACTATGTATGTACATGTATTAAAAAAAGAATCCAACTCCATTTGCAGTTTGAAGGACTTTTATTTACATCGTTGATGATGATAATAAATTATGATGTTTCATCACAACCATCATAACTTCGTTTTATGAACATTCATTTTATATTTCACCTGATGAAGAACCACGTCTTTGATTCGAAAATTTGTAATTATTTTGTATCATTATATAGTCTAAGTCCATTTTGAATTTTAAGTACTAAAGTGTATTTCTTAATCCTTCGCTGGTTTGGACAAAAACTTTTTAATTTTATTAATGTGTTTCAAATGATGATGATGATGATGATAAGGAGGATGACAATACCAACCTAGAAGTGAAGTCATGAAGGATGAAAAACCAACAGCCAGTGATTTGTCCTTGTCAGCAACACACCTGCAGGAATATACACAATGGTTTCTCAAATACGAGATGGGTCTACAAAACTTTTTAACACTTGAGTATATAGGGTACTTATACTCTTCCATTATGACAGAAGTTACACCTGCTATGACGCCAAATGTTTTGTTGGGAAAGGCACCAAAAAGAGAGAGAATGACAGAGCGAGAGCGAGAGAGAGAGAGAGAGAGAGAGAGAGAGAGAGAGAGAGAAACAGAGAAAGAGAGATCATCGTAATCACCTCTGCCACGAAAAACTTGGGAGAGGAAATTTTTTTTGGTCTGGTGAGGTGACATAACAGAAGAGAAGTCGGTATGTGGTCTCTGAATATTTTTGAAATAAACGGAAACAACATTAAGGTAATTGCTCTTTACACATATATTTTTATGTACTGTTCAATAGCGTAAAATTTGAAGGAGGTAAGATTTGAGCTCATTTAGGTTTTAAATGAATTTGCACAGAAAAGCAGGTTTGAATACACCACCAATTCACTTTTCAAGAAAGTGCATTTACAGAGTTTGGGAAAAACTCTCTTCAATTACTGTTATGTCATGTGTTTTTCTTCCACCTCACCAACATTCTCTTAAAATATCGCATGCCATGATGGTTTATAATCTGGTCATGTCCCATCCATGTATCGTCCGCCTTTGTATCACTGTTGTGGTCGGGGCTTGTGTTAAGATAAACGTGTCAATCTTGTTAAACCTACCTAATAAACACGATCATCTTCGGTATGATGCTGAGAGTCCCACACAGCGCTCCCAACGCAGAGAAGATGGCGTAAGGGTAGATGTGGTCGCAGCCGTAGTCACATGTGCCACTTGTGGCTGTACCACCTGGGATACAGGTGCAGTTGTGGTATACCTGCGGGGGCAACAGAAGACATGCCAAGGGCTCAGTGGAAAAATACACGGAATGAAATCCTTTTTGACCTTTTTGTACTGAGGTAATTCAGGCCAGGAACGTGATAACAACGAGGCGTGAATGAATGAATGAATGAATGAATGAATGAATGAATGAATGAATGAATGAATGAATTGGCTGGCTGGCTCACTTCCCCCATTCATTCACTCACTCACTCACTCACTCACTCACTCACTCACTCACTCACTCACTCTCACTCACTCACTCACTCACTCACTCACTCACTCACTCACTCTCACTCACTCACTCACTCCCTCTCACACCTCTCACTCACTCACTCACTCACTCAACCCTCCCCCCTACCCCCAGTCCCACTCAACTGCTCACCCCTTTTTCCAGTCCCAAGCAGCCGGCATGACATGGTGAGTAATAGGTTTTGCCGTCAGCTCCACAGATGGCGAAGTAACTGTTCTCTTCACAGTTGCAGTTGCGATCACAAGTCTCTTCAGAACTGAAAATAAGTCACGTAAAATAGAAAACCCAGATCCAATCTTATCATCATCATCATCATCATCATCATCATCGCATTGTAGTTTTTGCTATTAGTTTTGTTGATATTAGTGTCATCTTTATTACTGTACTGAAGGAAGAGGTGAAGATCACAAAGGGAAAAGAAACAAGATCAGGAGTCTAGAATAAAACCAATGCTATGACCTCCACCAACTTCAGCAACAACAACAACAAAAATACCAGCATCGTCAAAAGTAATAAGAGTGCCATTGTCAAAATATCAGCAGATGCGTTATTAACAACAACAACAACAATGTAACTACATGATGAGTATGACCACGACCAACAGCAACAACAACTTCATCAATGAAATCATCATTGCCTACAATATAAGCAAAATCAACTATTGATAACACAACACCATATATAACAGTAATAAAATTACCACTGTCAACATAATTACTTTGAGTGCAACTGCCAACATCGTTATCATTATGATCATCATCGTCATCATCATCATCATCATCATCACAACCACCATTACCATCATCAACACAACCTCTACTAACAACAATAAAAACAACACCAATAATAAAAACAATAACAACGACAGCACTAACACTACTACTGCCAACATTAAAACAGCATCAGCAGCAACGACAACAACAACTACGCACCCAGGCCAGTTATGCACAACCGGCTGTTCGCACTGGAATACAAAGCCCATGATGTTGGCTATGTTGGAAAGAGTCACCACGACAATCATGAACTTCAGCGCTTTGTAGGCCGTCATCTTGAGCCGCATCGTCAAGTAGCCGCCTATGAAAGTTCCAACGCACCCCGCACAGAGCGTTTTTGCAGCTGAAATATACACAAGCAAGGATAACTTGTAAGAATTTGATAATGGATTGACTAGGCTGATAGAGGGTGAATAAATACATACGGTGCGCTATCCCCTCCGTCAATTAAGGTGCGTAAAATTCGGGGGTGTGTCAGCCTCTTGACTTTTTTTTACAAAGTTTGCCGGACTTCCGGGGTTTGATGCCTGCCTCTGACCAACGCCATATGATCTTAGAGAGGTCCCGTGATATCGCCCTTAAATCATGCATAAACATAAACCTTAAACCACACGCCTGCTTGAGCGTCTGATACTGGTACCGAGTACATCTGATTTCTTGACATCCTGCTTGCACAGTGTAATAGGACTCTCCCACCTAAACTTAAGTCTAGATTTGAGACAGGATCCAAAATGAGAAAGCACACATGAGAGAGCACCTTGACAATGATACTATCTAGAGAAGGTTCCAAGCTTGCTTTTCCTCCCTTGAAACCTATCCTCACACCTGACTCCAACCCTAAACGGGAGTGTTCTGATATATTGTCTACAAACTTTGCCAGAGTTCCGGGGTGAAAATGCTGTGCAGTGACGTGTGCAAAAACGAAACCCTCTATTAGAAGCCTCCGAGCAGGGTAACTCCTCTTCAGGGGCTACGGCGGTTGCGATGAGTCAAATCCAAGTTCAAGACTTTGAGTAGGCCATAGGCCAACACTCATATTATGTCACAATACAATAATACATGAACATTGTACACTGCAAAGACACATATTCCTCATGCTATCGATTTTCCTTTATCTTCCAATTTCTCATCTAGCCGAAACTCAGACATTCGAGAAATAACACCCAAATCACGACTATCGCTGTTATCCATCATGCTCCCACCAACCCCCCCCTTTTCCTTCACACCAAATTCTGTTCCCCACCCCACTTCCCCCTTTTCTCCAGTTCTTGCCAGAGGGTACCATAAAAAAGTGTCTACAAAATTTGCCGGAGTTCCAGGATAAGAATGAGTGCAACGCAGTGCCGTGTGCAGCAACGAAACCCCCTACCTGAAGCCTCCGAAAAGAGCAATTGCTCTACAAGGATAAAGTCGTTTGCGATGAATGAAGTAAGAGCTGAAACTGTAAAGTTGACTACTTACCCATGATGTAGTTTGCCTTATAAGCCGGGAGATCAAACATTCCCTCCAAATACTTGGGGGAGTAAGCAGAGGACCCGCCCACCGAGAAGATGATGAAACAGCTGGACGCTACCATAGACAGGTAGACCGGGTTAGTCCACAGTCGGAAGAGGGTGGCGAAGAAATCTAGGGACACGGAGCAAAATATGAAAAAGTGGTGGTAAAGCAGAGAAATCGTGCGCAAGCGAGGAAAGGGATTGGAAATGAAGGTCAGAAAGAAGAGAGGAAGAGGAACAAAAAATGAGATGACTGAGGTGTGAAGGAAGAACAGAGCAGGAGGTGGGGAGGAGGGCATATGAATAATGCAGCCATCCTTAGGATATCCCAGAAGCATGAGCTTAGATGAGGAGTACAACCACATTAAGTCACCACTCCCCTCCCTCCCTCCTCCCCACCCTCCAAACCACCAAACCCCCAAGTCATTTCAATAAAAAATGTTAGTGTCGAGTTACAACCGTTGTCTGGGCCCTCACTTTTGACCCCCTTCCCCCCCCCCCCCCNCCCCCCCAACTCCTCCTTACACTTTTGCTAAGCCACTGAGGATGATGGCTCACCCTATGTGAACAAGTCGAGGAGAAGAGGATAGGGTAGACTAGTCTCAGTAAGTTTGCATGCATGATCCACAAGTCACAGCTCCACCATCCGTTACTTTCGTGTTTTAACCTTCATTTGTCAGAGCAATTGTATTGGCTGATATGGTCTGTTTCACTGGCTTTTATTGGTTGATACATCTTTTACTTCCCGTAGAGACGTTCGATGAAGCAAGAATACTTCTACTTAGGATAAATCGTGAGTGAGCTTTGCTGGACTTAATTAATTATGAATGGTCTATTAGAGTAAAGGCACGTCGTTGCAATGGACCTCTGCTTGGTGCCGATCATGCATGTGTTTACAAAAATTGAACACTTTGGATTTGTTTTCCTCTATCAATATCAGCATCGGGCTAACGATTAGCGAAATGAATGACCCCTACCGCACGCAGAGGCCTATCAAAACGATGCGCCCTTAGTCTAAAATGACCTCACCTTTGACTAATTTCATAACTGATTTGATGCTAAATTTCCTCTTCGCCTTGGTAGCTCCGAGATGGTTGTTCTGCAAGGGACCTTTTCCGGTGTGGGGCTTAATGCTGTCCTGGATTTGTGAATCTTTGCTGTTCAGTGCTCTGTATTGATTTGAATGAATGAATGAATGAATGAATGAATGAATGAATGAATGAATGAATGAATGAATGAATGAATGAATGAATGAATGAATGAATGAATGAATTCTTTCATAATCATTTTCTCAGGAGTTTTGATTTTGCCATTTTATGGGGATTACTGATTGCTATACTTCAAATTTCTGGTTATTGGAATTATACAATAACCCATTGTATGTTTAACTTCCATTGTGTAAAAAGGTTTGAAACTTTTTTTCAACTTAATGGAAGAATTAAAGGCGCGCTCGGGGTATAAAAGGAAAGGAGAGACACGATGAGACGCTTCACTGATTTGAATTTAAACATCAGAGCGCTATGCTTCACTCATTTCAAATTGCATAGAAACTTTACTGATCGCTTGGTTTTTGTCCATCCGAACGTTGTCATGATGAACATTGACTTAAACGTCTAATATCTGAAATATGAAAGCGCATGCATATAATTCGAGGTAGAAGCAGCGACCATTTTGTAGTTGGGGCTTGACTGACTGCAAGATCCATGACCACTGAGTTTACGTTGCTCCATTTATCGCCACCCTCCCTCCACCTTCCATGCTTAAAAACCCTTTCGTCGCTTCATAGTTCTACTGCTCAGCATACAGTAGACAACTCTGATTTCCGAGTTCGGATATCTTGCTGATGGGTATGGCAAAGATTGGAAGTCATGCGCAAAGACGGCATTTCCTGGTGTTACGATCATATTGCACGTTACCAACTTTTCTGACGTGAGAACTTGCACATTAACGATGGGGTCTTTTACCATTGCAAGAGCTGCATGAACTCCTCATGTTACCATCGGAAGAACAGCATTAACGCCTCATATTACCATCGCAACACCTGCATGAACTCCTCATGTTACCATCGCAAGAACTGTATCAACTCCTCATATTACCATCGCAAGACCTGCATGAACGTCTCATGTTACCATCGCAAGAACTGCATGAATGCCTCATATTACCATCGCAAGAACTGTATGAATGCCTCATGTTTCCATTGCAAGAACTCCGTTAACACCTCATGTTACCAACGCAAGAACTACATTAACGCCTAATGTTACCATCGCAAGAACTGAATAAAGCCTCATGTTACCATCGCAAGAACTGCATTAACGCCTCATGTCAAACGCTACACAGGAAGGAAAGGATCATTCAGCACCGAAGCAGTTAATGCAATTCTTGCGATTGGAAGAGATCCCATTGGTAATGCGCAAGCTCTTAAATTTCACGTCTAATTCACAATGTGCAATGTGATCGTGACACCAGCTAATGCCATAAATATTAATGCGCATGCCTGCCTCTGCCACAACGGTTTCTAAACCATCCGAATTTGAAAACAGATACTCTCTAATATTGAAATATTCTTTCACTCACCCGTCACCTTTGACGATCTTGTTTTTGCCCTTCTTGCTCTCTTTCCTGGGCAGTTGTCGCGGGAAGCAGAACAAAGGCACCCCCACAAGGAGGCCCAGAACGCCAAAGACAATGTAGCCAAGCCACCAGGCTCCTATCCATTTCGGGTGTCGAGGGGTCAAGTTGGTGTCTGAAGAGGAAAGAAAAAGCGCAGAGTCATTATGCTTCCGAAGAGATATAAGCCACTTTTCATACTTCTGACAGAAGACAAAAGAACTCTTTGAGAGCACACATTAAAATTGTAATTAGAAAATTCGCACTATGTGTGCCTTATATACAATAACACTGTTTGCCTGATAACTATGAGTCTAACAGTATATATTTGTGTTCATATCCTTCTAATACAAAAAAAATGACATTGTAATGCTCTATATTATGAATATTCCTCTTAATAGAACTGCTAATAAAGACTGATGACTGTCATTGGAAATGTCATTGCCACACCTCTTAAAATACAACGCAAAACAAAAGAAGAAGCATCTTATATCTTTCCAACTGTACATTTTTAAACATGTCAGTACAGATCTCTGTCTCATAAAACAACACGGTTTCCTAATTTTTAAAATAGCGTAAGTCTGAATTAGAACATTTTCAATGTACAGTGACGATTGTTAGATTCAGTTACTGATCAACTTTTTCGGTTCCCTGGAAGGCATAAAATACAGCTGCCATTCTAAGACCTGTCATTTTCCACAGCCAGATATCCATTGGTCAGACAAAAAGGAAATTTGGCGAGTACAATCCACTGGCTCGCAAATTTTGCTTTGAAGCAACCCCATAAAGAATGTACTATGGAATATTGATTTTAAATATTCGTTCCCTATGTAGCCTATATCATTATTACCTGTTATTAAATACGAAGTTCACATTTCATTATTATTCTATCATTTCATGACATACCTTGATGTTAAATACCTCAAAAATAAACATATTTTTTTTTTGCATGCTACAGGGGCATACTTTATGTCAAGGTTCTGCAGTATTTTCTTTAAAAGAGTACTTGTCACGCCTCGATCGTGGCTTTTTGTTATATTTCACTTTGCATATTTTATATTATATCTTCGTTGTTTATGTATAAAAGTTTTTGTTATATTTTTTTTTAGGGTTATATTATACATTTCAAAAAAAATAATCTCATGAACTCGTATGTCTCTGTACCTCAAATGTCAACCAAAACAAAGCAAAGTAACATATTATTCCAAATTACAGAATCGCCCACTAGAGCCTTTATCTGTGGGTGCAAGGCATGTCAAAAGGAGAAAAAGAGGAAGACTAAATATATCTCCTTAGATCCTTAAACACTTGAGAGCCTGCGCGATAACGATGGAATCTCTTTCCATCGTTGGCGTTCAACATGCAGAGCAATGTAATTCTTACGATGGTAAAAACTCCCATCGTTAATGCACAAATTCTCAACAAACTCTTTAGAAGTAGATGGACCAATATCAAATGTAGAATTACAGACCTGTAACCATTCACAGACATATAATTATTAATACCAAAACAAATCAACTGACTGGAGACAACAACCACATAGTACACAAGTATAATCTACCTTCCAGAGTAACATACAACTTGGTGAATACCCCACCAAACAAGAAAGCCACAGCCGGTCCCAGAATGCCGACAGTGGTGATGATACCTAGAGAGAAAATGGATTAGTGGATGTGTTTAAAGATGGTGGTTGGGAATGTAGTACATGTGGTGGTGGTGGTAATGATGATGAGGATGATAATGATGACAATGGTAATGATGATGACAATGATGATGATGATGGTGAGGCTGACGATGAAAATAGCAATAAGATCAGCCTCAACTCTGACAGTGAAATTTTATTTGATAACCTGAAGCCCTCTTCTCCACAAGGACCAACCC
>JAWQUT010000518.1:195304-213043 GCA_033807755.1 Ellobium chinense | reverse complement strand
CTAGAGGTGCCCTTTCAGGGCATAAAACAGATGTTTCTGGCCTCAAAGGTTATTTTTCTCATAGCAGAAGAGGTCAAAGTGTCTAAAAATACCAAAAGCCCAATTTTGATATTTTAACCCCTAGACCCCCTTATCAGAAGGCGCACCCCCCCTTAAGCTTGATTGACGCGAAGATGTAGGTTACAGGCCTGTTATTGTCGATGACAGACCTGTTATTGTACTTTTCACTATTGGGTCCTACTTAGGGGTTATATTTCATCACCCCTTTCCCCCTTTTTGGCATGCCCTGCTTCCAGTGATTAGGGCTCCAGGGGATACATTTTGATTTAATGGGCAACTGTTTCCATTTTACTTTATTTTGCCACGCACTATTTAGCCCTGGGCTGGAACCGTCAGGCCAGGGATGTGCTCAGGCGGAAGAGGAGGGGTTAGGTGTTGACTAGTGAAAAAGTTAGGCTCTGTTTACAAATAGCAACCAGGCTCAAAATTTCAATAGGCTTGCTACGGTAGGGTCAGTCTTAAAATTTGGGCTACATAATGAGCTTCAATCTGGTATGGGTCTGGGTGAAAGCTAAAACTTTGGGTTCAGAGGGCACCTCAAAATGCTAATATAGCCCATAGAGGAAAAAAGGTCCCAATCCCATTACAGGCCTGTAACCGTAATTACGATGCTGTCTCAAGCAGTACTGATAACTTTGACGTGCACAGACGCGCTCGCAAGGGGGCAGCAAAGTTAAAATTTAGTATTATCAATATCATGTCCTGACAATTTGGTATGATATATTCAAGTTTAACTTGATTTGTGTTTTTATTAAAGTGCAATCCTCGTAATTCTTAATCATTGCCTGAACGAATGCTTGTACATACATATATATATATACACGTTTTTTTCCTCTCGCTGACTAAAGTGGGGGTAAGGGTGGTGACAGTAGTGGTAGTGTGTTAATACTGTGGTAGCCATAACGGTGGAGGCAGG
This sequence comes from Ellobium chinense, assembly GCA_033807755.1. Lineage (NCBI taxonomy): Eukaryota > Metazoa > Mollusca > Gastropoda > Ellobiida > Ellobiidae > Ellobium > Ellobium chinense. The sequence continues at coordinate 212,067 of JAWQUT010000518.1, read as the reverse complement.
TGTAGTTTCGTGGCTAAATAATAAGAATAATAATAATAAATGAAACAAGATGAAGAAGAAGAAGTAGAAGAAGACAATGACCAAATCTGCTTTAAGAAATACACCATTAATCATTTAATGGTAAAAATCTCACCCGCCATCGCCTGACATGAACTGACGGTATGATTGCCAGAGTCACACAGATCGCCAAACATGGCAGACTTTTGCGAGGAAGCCGCCATCGGAGACGTTGCATTAGAACTGTCAATTGTTGGGTCAAAGTTCATTTGGCCCCCGAACAGGAAATGAGGTAAGGAGCACGCTACGCCGGAGAGACCGAAGATCATCGTGGCAACACCTGAAGATCAGAGCGGAAAGAAAGAAAGAAATACAACAATTGTTGAGGATCTCGAGGGTGTGCTGTGTCGAGTAAGCCCTAAGCTTAAGGTCAACAGATTGACTGATTGATCGATTGATTGATTGATGGATAGTGAGTGAGTGAGTGAGTGAGTGAGTGAGTGAGTGAGTGAGTGAGTGAGTGAGAGAGAGTGAGAGGTCGGTCAGTTGGTTGTTTAGTTGGTTGGTTGTTTGGTTGGTTGGTTGGTTGGTTGAATGGTTGGTTGGTTGCTTGCTTGGTTGTTGCTTAGTTGGTCGTGCTTAAGTGAAACAAGGAGTGAATGATGCAATGAGTTGGTAAGTACATTAGTCAGCCAGTAAGTCAGTCGGCAATTTATTTATAAACAATAATCTTTGTAAATCACTCAACTGTTAGACCCAATTTGTCAATCTGTGAATGAGTGGCACAATAAAGATTGACTGCTCGAATATACGACATACTTTTCTCACATGTCTGTTTTCATTTCGAAGCAATAAGAAATAAGAGCTACGATGATGACGACCCGACCGTTTTTTTCAAACCTGTTTTGAAGCATGCTGTAAGAATAAATCATTATATACCTCTGAACTTTTAAACTTTCTTTGCCTTTTTAATACCTGATTGGTACCTAATTTAGTTTTGCCAATTCACTGTGTTATATCTGTTATATGCCTGAAAAAGACCTTTCCAGGTCGAAAATTTGCAATAATAAATCTGTTTCACTAATCTCTGAAAACAAACAATTTTTTTACGTCTGTTCCAGAGTTCTTTATTTTAAAATTTTCAACTGACGATGACGGTGATGATGATGATGATGATGATGACGATGATGGTGGTGATCTCTGACCTAAACTCTTAGGGATATGAAGCATGGAGGCCGAGTAGCTGACGAAGAGGACACAGATTAAGTAGCCGATGTCATTAGCGGCCATGATCACCCCAGTCTGTTTGGAGCTGAAGCCAAACTGTCTCTCCAGAGTGGTAATCTATAAAAAACATGTTAGCACTGGATGAGGTTAGACTCTGCAGACTGAATCTAGACAACGACATATGAGCTGCATTAATTGCTATGATCTTCCATTTATCTTCTCTTTTTTCTGTTTAAACAAGTGTAGAGTTTTGACTTGTTAATATATCCCAGTTTTACTAGCTAAATTACATCTGCCTCACTGTTTTGCTTTGAGCAACAGGCTTAGAGCGCTCAAGTTCTCAAAACCTCAAGAAAATGACTCAGGCGAATGTGGAATAAGCATAGCGTTATACGACTTGTCTGTTTTTAAGGTGTCAAACGGCAATCACTAGGCTGCTAGCAAGAAGTATCTATTTGAAACCAGAGAAAAAGGTTTTCTCTACAGTTTCATTTGAATTTAAATCAACTTACATTAAGAAACCATTTCTTTAAGACGAACGCTTTTATAAAGAACAGGCGGTGGTCGCCAAGTATAGATTTCACTGTATAATGTTGCTGGTAGAGACATAAAAGACATAAAAGGGACTTGATCATTTCAATCGCGTCAGCCACATGAGATCTCAGTATTAAGTGCTAATTTTATACATATAACCTACTTATTACTGTATGAAATTTACTTGCATGGATTCATTATTCTGGTAGACTTCGTTTTAACATTCCTCAATAATGACTACATACAAGTTTTCCATGTGCCAAGGACATACGTACTGAGTTTCTTCTGTAACTGCATTGCACTGCATTTCATTACTGAGGAATATAAACATCTTAGTCATCCCGCTTACATCTCCCATACATCTCCCTCATTACTTAAAAGCAGTTTAGTGTTTTAAAATGTTCTGACAAGGAAAAATTTAAAACGAAAATAACAGCCTTGCTTTTTCCATTCTCGGCATTATCGTTAAACATAGACAGCAGGTAATGACATCATCGAGCTGTTCTCTAGGGTGTCGTTGTCTAGGCTACGTTTATTTGGTTTCTGCAATCTGACAAAATGGAAAGCCACACCCCTTCCTTAGGAAAGGAAGTATCAGTCCCTATGCAAGCCAAGATGGTTGCGATGAATGCAGAAGAGACAGGAAACAATGCACTGACTTATATTTAGCATACAGACCACTGTTGATTCTTGTTTCATCCTCATCCAATACAAGGCCGTTGACAAGACATTCCACTACAAAAACTGAAACCTCAGATGGTTGCCGCTATGCTGCCAACTTTTTCTTCCGGTTTTGCACAAAATGCGACACATGTCTAACATTCCTCTAAGTCTAGTAGACTAGTCTAGTCTAGTCTAGTCTAGATAGACTAGGTGTTCACCATTCCTCACTAGACTATGACTGGTGCACACTAACCAAAAATGTACCCTTTGCTAAGGACTGCCCACAGGATACAAGGAAAGGGTGTGGTTTCCCATTTTGTCAGATTGCAAGGACCAAACAAAGCAGTCCAGCTGTGAATGTTCTCTGACAATATCTTGAATGAAAAAAAAAAATCCTTATTTTGACTCACCTGTGAGTTGACGTAGACAGACAACGTTGAGGTGATCAAAGCTGCCACACTGTAAAATCCGGTGAAGCACCCAATGTTGGCACAAGGTTGCATAATGTCAGGCTTGACAGTCCAGAAGCCACATCGTGTGTCATCCACTTCCTTAGGCTGAGGATCTTTGCTGCCCGGATTGATCCCGTTGGTTTTCTCTACATCTGCACGCCCGTTCTGAGAGACGGGCTTGTAGATTGGCGAACTCATGTCGTTGCTGTTCTTATTGTTGTTCTTGAATTTGTGTGCAGTGTCGTCTGCTGACAAACTTTTAGAGATGGGCAAGATTGGAATCCGGATTCAAATCTATGGAATCTTCTTACTCTGGGTTCGAATCCAGATTCGAATCCTAAAATAGGCGTGGATTTAAGTCCTTCGGTTCGCAGGAAATTTAAAGCAAAAAAAAAAAAAAAAGGTTAAGTTTGTAAGTCATATTAAAACTTTGATTTTTTGTCCAGCTGTAAAGATGTAAACATTAATTTAGCTTTATTTGCAATGGAAATACATTTTTTAAAAAAGACCCCTTGTAGAATCTAGTGGCTAATTTCTTGGCATTCTAATAAGTCCTAGCTCGGGATTTGAATCTGGGTTCGAATCTTGTAGGATTCGAATTTGCCCAACCCTACAGACTTCATTTTTCTGAAGTAGCCCAAAAGATGTTCCAGTTTTTTTAGGCGCCGAAACAGATGTCCTTTTTGTTTTCTTTACAAAAGATCTCTCTCCTATTATCAAGCTCTCCAATTTTAAAAGAATTTCCTGTCTACTTCGATCGTTTTATTCTCTCTGCGATAAGAGTATAAAGGTTTTAAAGCTGCAAAAAAACAACAACAACAAACTGATGCCTTTTGTTGTTCTCTATGTGACACTATTTCTTCTGATGTTGTAGTTGTTGTGCTTATTCCTATTTTTTTTTTCTTTGGTGAAGGTTTCTCTTCAAAATTACTGTCCTGACGAATGTCGTATCTGTAATTATTGTTCGATCTTTCCTATTTCTTCTACATCTAGATCTATCTTAGAGGAGTTCGTGCAGAAAAACTCAGTGTCAGGTCTAATTAATTATATGTTTTAAATATACTTAGTTGTTGTTGTTTTTTTTTTGCCTCACAACTTCTCCTATTGTAGGATTATTTCCTATCTATGTTCGCAAATCCATGTAAAAAGCTGGTAAACCCAAACTTTGCCGCAGTTGACCATGCTTAATCACAACTTTCTATCATCCGCAATATTTCAAAATAACAGAATATAGTAAATTATATAACATATAAGTTAGTTGATAATCGACTCCCCTCTTAATAGATTGCAGGAGCCTAATTGGTCAAACAAAATTGGACCATCAGAGTCAACACTAGTCGAGTCAAAAAAAAGGGGGACAGATTGTGTAGAAATTTTCGTATAACATGAAACCACACCATAAAAAAAAAGATGAAAATCAGTCCTGAATTTGTTTTTTAAACATGAGTAATAAAATAATTGTTGCAGGCAGTATTTTCCAAAAACTTCAGCTGATTTCAATTGTGCAGACATGTGGTCTTCAAAAGAAGGCCAGTTTTTTTTTAACCCCTTTACATTTAAATTAAAATTGTGAAAAATCTAAATGAAGGACCCCACTGTAAACAGTATAGTTTGAGCACAGTGGTGGCACCATAATCTTCGGACCAGCCTTGGCCATCTCGGAATGTTCCTGCGGTTCAAAGAGAAATTTTAGTGAAAGGCAGGAGGAGGCTTTTACAGTTTGGCTCCCGAACCCTTACTGATGACTATATCAACACTCAAATGAGCTGCGACTAAGCATAGTTGACTATAATGCATGCCATGATGTACAATTTCCCTGAGGATGTTCGGCCCAACGAAGTCTATCTAAACCACAGAAGAAAATATCCAGACCTGCAATGAATCTGATGTTTCTATAGGGAACAGCACATCCCTGGCGAAGATCTGAAGGCACCGTGCCTGGACTGGAGTCACTGGACTATAAGCGTGAGATGATGTTTTATGTAATTTATGTCTTAATGGATTCTCCTCATACGCCTTGTTAAGCGCATGGTCCTGAATAACCGTGTCGGAATTGGTCGGTGACTGCCTATTGGTGGATGGACTATAGATATCATGATTAAATTATCATAGTATATTATGTTATGTAAACAAGAGGGGAAAGAGGTCAGACTAGAGGCGGACCTTGNGGGGGGGGGGGGGGGGAGTTTGAAGATTGGGGTGGGGAAGTGTCGAGGACAAGAAAGGGTTCTGGAACCTTGTTAAAACTCCCCATACAGGCCCCATTAGAAGTTTTTGACCGTGGGAGCCCTTGCCCTCTGTTAAACAGTTCTATTTGCCTGAGCTCTTGAGTTCTCCATGTTTACGTGAGATTTGCTGCAATCCGAGTTACCGATATTGCGGAAGAGCGTCATTATGAAAAGTCCTCCCGGTTTACCAGGAATTCAGCCTCATGGAGTTAGAACTTTTTTTGTTGTTATTTTCGAGTAGGGGGTCACCTATGCTCCTTTTCGGTAAGTTTTGAGACTCGCCATGGCTAATGGAGGTGATGGTATGCCGTGTCATATACATACAGCGGAGGGACACACGAGGTACCATGAAGTTTGTGAAGGTCAGGCCGATGTCCATAAGAAAGCCATTAACCTGAAGCCTCTAATCAAGGGGTCAGGAAGGAACACTTGGATTTCCATCAATCCATAGCATAAAGTTCTAAAGTCGTAGGTTGGAAGCGTAGAGCCGTTGGGCATTAGTAAAAAGTCACAAGTTTTTGTAACAGAAAACAAAAATGAGCAGTGTTCCAAATTTACTTCTTTGCGACTGAGTTATGAGGGTAACAAGACATGGCTAGCAACTTTCGGTTTCTTTCCCTAGGCTGACGGGTAATGCCGCGGCTATTGGCTTTCTGCATTTTTTTTTGGGTATGACCAGAATAATACATTAGGACGAATGGTGAACTGCACCAAACGGTTTGCGGGTTATCCTTTCTATGTGTGGCTGTATCCCTTCAATGCTTTCATAGCTGATTATTCGTCTAGTATGACTTTTGCCTGCTGACTTTCTGCTTTCTACTTTCTCTGTGTGACACCGTTCGTCAAGTGAAGAACGTTGGCAGTGAATCAACTCCAATCTGAATGTCGCCAAGAGAAAGGAAGATGGGAAGAAGAATATTTACGCATGTTTTAAATGCAAAGGTCTGGTCAGTCCTTGATCTTATAAAGAAACGAAACGTTGATGGAATAGTGTGTGTGTGTGTGTGTGTGTGTGTGTGTGTGTGTGTGTGTGTGTGTGTTGGGGAGGAGGTGTGGCCTCCCTGTACAGTTTGCTTCTCTCGTTCCGCCGCCTTTGGAGAGGGAGAAGAGGGCTCTGATGTCAAATGTTTAAAAACGCTCCATTCTCTTCCAAACTCTATCGAATATCAAAAAAGTTCAACACAGGGTCGGTAAACACAAATTCTTTCTTTCTTTCTTTCTTTCTTTCTTTCTTTCTTTCTTTCTTTCTTTCTTTCAAGAATATGACAAAGTCACGGGTGAAGAAATAGGATGTTACTGATCTCTTCAGAAAGTTCAGTGACACCCTGAGGTAGGAAGCGCCTTCATAACGCTGAATATAATAGACTCCGCTTAATTAAAAATCAAATAAACGCAATCCGTTTCATACTTGGTATGAAGACCACTCATTTTGGAAGTGTATCACTGAACTGGAAGGGTAGGCGATATTTAGTTTAACAAGAAAAAAAATGGACATTCTAATCGATGTTTTGTGAAGAAAAATGTTTATATCTCGATGTTTTCAAGATGGTAATAGGGAAAACAGATCATTAAATGCATAAGTTGTCAATGACTATCAACATATATACTTCAGTATGCTTGTCCCCCTAAATGTTTTTGGCACCTATTAGAGGGGCAAATCACTCATTTTGTACAACACTCCGCTAAGATATAAAATCCCCCTTTTTGGGGGCCCTGCCAGCCAGTGTCAGGGTGTAGAAATATGTAAAATGACCTGTGATCTACATAAAGCATCCAATTTTGAAGTTTCAGGTACAATTTGAGCTTTCTAGATAAGAAAATAAAGTGTGTAGGCCTATGTATTAGCACGCGGTCAAAACCAGCGTAAAAATTTGGGGACCAAATCAGAATTCGAGGTGATCTTTTTCGAAAGAGACTTGTGAAAATTTTTGGTCGTTGACCCCCCGTTTTGCTTCCCGTTAAAAGTTCGAGCAAGGAAAGTACTTTAATTAACCTCCATGGAAGAAATTTTTCGAAATCACAGTGCGATTTGTAGAATAACACAAAATGTTAATAGGGCAAAAAAAAAAAGGTTCCAAAGACCTAAAAAGACTGCCACACTAGGGGAGGTAACTGTGATGGCTGTAAGGTCAAGCCAATTGCACCCAGGGGCGTAGCGCGGGGGTCAAAACCAGGTAGTCAAAGCTATATTTACATTATGGGGAGGTAGGGTTGTATGCTTGAAACATAGAAACACAATATTATAGAGCAAGATTTGCTTTACTACCTAAAGCAGGACAACAACAACAATAATAACATCAATAACAACAACAACAAAATTCAGCGACTTTTTGTTTACTCTTTGTAGATAAGATTGATGCCTTTTTCCTTTGCGTGGTAAAATTAAGGATGGTGTCGTAAAAGGAAAAGATAATTTTAATGACACTTTTTCGATCAACTTTGCTTGCATAAATAACATTAGGTTTCTTGTTCGTGTTTGGCTCGTAGTTGAACGTGTGGAGTCTTTTAGTCGTTGTAAGATGTTAATCGAGTGCTCAGCCAAACGCTAGCTGCTTCCGAAACAATTATTGGCCACTTTTACTGAGGGGCTTGACTAAATGCATGCTGTCGAAAATATATTTCAAATTATGTAGGATCTAGAACTGTATGAAGCACTCTTTTTCCAAGCGGTAATCATTAACTATTTGACTACCATTACGCTACGCCCCTGATTGCACCTTTCGTGGATGATTTCCTATAGGTAAGTAGGTAAATAGACCAGTCTCAGTTATAGATGCACGATCATATAAGCTACACTGTATCATTGCTCCAGCTTTCTATATTTCCATTGTCAAAAGTTGAAACGTTGGCCATTAGTAAAAAGTCACGTTTTGTGACTGAAAACAAAAATGGGCAGTGTTTCAAATTCATTACTTTGCGGCTGAGTTATGAGAGTAACAAGACATGGCTAGCGACTTTCGGTTTCTTGCGCGAGGCTGATGGCTAACGCCACGGCTATTAGGTTTCTTGTGCGAGGCTGACGGCTAACGCCACGGCTATTGGGTTTCTGCTGTTTTTTTGGGTATGACCCATGGAGCTCCATGGTATGACCAGCTTGATGACGCCTTCCTCTCCCTCTCCAAAGGCGGCGGAACGAGGGGAGCAAACGGTACAGAGAGGCCACCCCTCCTCCCCCAACACACACACNCACACACACACACACACACACACACACACACACACACACACACTATTCCATCAACGTTTCAGCTGACTGACTGACTAGCTGATATGGTCCGTTACATTAACTTTCACTGGCTAATGCATCGTCCATCTTTCCCTTGATGACGCAATATGATTACATTTTTCTTAACTCGGAAGTGAGCTTTGTAGGAGTTGATTTATATAATGACCAGACTGTGCTAAAACGGAAAATAAATGATTCCATTCTCAGAACGCCGAACCTTATCTGCAGCACTGCCTTCTTTGTCACGAATTCCGCATCCAGATTAGAGGTGAGGCTAATCCGGATGAAGTATTCGGATTGACGGATTGGGAGAGTAATCGGTTCATCCGGATTGGTTCATCCGGATGAGAAACTTGTAGATGTATTGGGCAATCAGCTGCCGCGAGTCGGCAATCGGGCGAGTTCAATGAGAGTTCAGCGTTTGGGGGTGTTTCTGAAAGTACTGCAATTTCCACTCGCATTCCCAACACTGGAGGAGATGCTCTAATCACCAGTGTTTAAATTCCATAATGGTTTCGCTCAAGCTCTTCCATTCCACACTTATGACGCGTTCACAGCAGATATCTTTTTTCGTGCGTTTATTTCCTGATCCTATGTTAAACGAACGACAGACTACGTTTTCACAGTCCTGCCCGGTCGTCACAGTACGTTATGCTAACATTAACGCAAAAGCAAAAGTTCTTGTTTTGTTGTGGTTAAAGAGAAAAGAAAGCTGGAGAAAAGGGCATAGTACTGAGTGTGTGTGTGTGTGTGTGTGTGTGTGGAAGGGGGGGNGGGGGGGGGGGGGATTCCCATATATAATGGACATTAGGTTGGCCAATTCATCAGTTGGTACCGCAAATTTTGACAGATGAAGACAAATGTTTGTCACTGGTTATCACATCACAACACGAAAGTTCACGGGATAAATTTTAGGGCGGCGCGCGGTACAAACGCCGTTTCTGGTGTGAACGCGCGGTTAGAATCGTCTAGCGTTGATTAAGTTTTGGGGCTGACAGATTGGGACAGTAATCGGATTGTCCGGATGGAGGTCACTGGACTATTGCCTCACCGCGAATCAGCAGTCGGGCGAGTTCACTGAGGTTATCAAGGCTAAACAGCACTGGGGGCGTGTGTTAACCCCTCTATGATAAAGTATAATTGCAGCTTTCTTTCGTTACAACCTTATCACCACTATATAAATTTCATAACGGTTTCGCCCAAGCATGACAAAACTTATCATTAGACAAAAACTTTTCCGCTCGACACGTGACTCGTTCTGCGCCGTCTGACCCGTTCTCCCATCCGCAAGCCGACTGTGACTAGAGTCATTGCCAATTAGGGGAAAAACTAAAAAAAATCAACCATAATATCAAATATCAACCACAATCATTCAATCACACAATTGCACAAAATGACAATGCTTTTGTATTGGAAAATGGTTCAACTTTTGTACAGGGTACGGATATTACCTCTTGACAGATATGTTGTGGAAGAAATTTGCATTTGAATGTGTAAAGACGCTGTAAAATTCTCTCCTGAAATCTATCACAAATGAGGGCATACCATATAGAATTCCACTGTGCCGTTAAAATACACAATGCAAACGATTATAATACATTTAAGTGTAGGGAAAAGGACTGAGAATAGTGTGTGACAAATTTTGCTGCTGATTTTTTTTATATAGATATTTTTAATGTTTTTAGTTTTATTTAACTCATATGACAAATTGTATGCTCAAAGTCGCACAAATTTTAAGATTCGTACACTCAGCTGGGATACGTTTGATTTGTTTCAAAAGTTCTGAAAAAGAACGAAACCGTTTCTGCTCGTCGGTCGTGACCTAGTATTTCATGTTGTAGTAAATTTGTGCTTTCATGCCAGCACTCAACTGTAATTTTCTCCATAACCACTAAATCTACATTCATCAAACTCATATCATTTAAGCATCTGTCTGAGACAAATCCTTTGCACTAACAATTATGACATACAGTTATTTCTTCACTGAGTTAATGGCACTTAATGTTATGCAACCGAAGTAGGCAAGCTGCCTCTCAGCACCTTTAGATCATGTTTTCTAGTTATCAGTTTTCTAATGACTTGGGATGATCTGTACAACTTATTTATCTTGCTATGCCCTACAGTTTGATGTATGACATGTTGATGTAACTTGCACAACTATCCTGCCAGCCTCCATTAACCTTTTACTCATTGTCCATTTTTCCCATATCGGTGCTAAAATGGTGCATCGAAAGATGAGGCTAAAGGCCTTTGACATAGTAGCTCTCCGATATGTCCATGTTATATTTCGTACCAGTTTCCTCTTGAGTTAGTCTGGTTTTGAGTTCGAGTCTGGTTTTAGTCGAAGTCTACATCTGAGCGCAGTCGAGCCCACATCTGGCTCCTGCGAGGCTCTTCATGCATTCTCCCCACGAGGCTGGCTGGTAGTCTGGACGCTGTGACTGATGTCATAACATGCTATCTGCATTACATGTAAATAAACTTTGATGTCGTCACTCTACTCTGCTGCGTTCCTGGCGTCTGTTCATGACAACTACTGACCGGTTGAGGTTCGAGTTAGGCTAAAGCCCATAGCCAAGCTCGCCTCCCCGCCGCTCTTCATCCTCACCAACATCAACATCAATAGACCACAACAAACCTCCTCTTTCTCTTCTTTTACTACAATGTTTTACATCAACAGTTACCTAAGTTTAAGGCATCATGGCGAAAAATTCTAGTTTCCTGTCCCTTTTTAGTACAATTAGTTAAGTTTTTACGTCAGTTTTATGTTTTAAAAATACATACCATGGGAATACATAAGAATTTGGGGGGAGAATTCCAATACGAAAATAAAATAAAAAAATTACAGTTACCTAAGATTTATTGAATTCAGTATCTAATAAGACTTATTGCTGTGGAATTCATCCAATGATTTAATCAGTATTAGTATGCTTAAACAAGGGCAATAACTCTGCAAAGAATTGTGCGATATTAATAATATTTCATTTCTGGCAAGTCTGTGACCTGTTCTACAACTTTGCTTCTTTGAGATAAGGAGCTTTGGGGAGGGACAGAAACGCTGAATAATGAGCAAGAGTGTGATAGATTTCCACTATCCTTATTTGGCAATGACACATAACGGAGAGGATTACCTTCGCTCCGGTACCGTAGACAGAGGATTACAACCGCGACTGAGAGGATTTTGTAGGATTGGAGCGGAATTTAGAATTTTGTCACAAGAATTTAATCCGTCTCAGCTCTAATCCAGGTGTGGCTTCAAAGGGTAGAATCAGAAGAAAAACTCTCGCATCTCTAGGCGAACATCTTCAAAACAGCAATCTTCACTGACCATCAAACTGGACTTCACAACCTAGGTTATTTTTAACGCAGCAGAGGAAGAGGAAGGAGGAGGAGGAGGAGGAGGAGAAGGAAGAGGAGGGGGAGGAAAAGAATTGAAGAAGAAGAAGAAGACGACGACGACGAAGAAGAAATGATCAATTCTTTGATAGAGAGTAAACATCGAAATTATTGATGTTGCCTGAAAACATTAATAATTATGTAAACGATGTCACCTGATTTCTAGCCAAAAACTTAAATCTATATTCTGACCCGCAGTCATGTACCATTGTAAATGCGACACTCCGTATAACCTATTTTATAATACGCATTATTATGCGCATTGTTACAGTATGTCACACTGCTGAATGTGTAATGAGCAGTGTTACAGAATTGATATACTTTCCTCTCCCCATGCCCTCCCCCGCCCCCAAACAGACATAATATATATATACTCATATTTTGTATCGACTATAACAATGTTTTTATTCTATGTGGTATTTGGCCTATCCTGACCTGTGACTGCGCGAAACAGGAGGGACGGATGTGGATGGGGTTGATGGATGTAGCTGAACTCAATGTAGTGTTGGTCATGCCATGACGTAAGGCAGCAAAATACACAAAATTGCAATTTCCGGTGATTCTCCCACCTACTGATAACAATAATAATAATAATAATAATAATGCGGTTTATAAGTCTCATATCCAGGCTAATGCCCGCTCATGCGACTTCACACTATTATTACCCCAGCAGGCCTGATCACTCTAGGACTTTCTCGACTCCCTGGGGAGCATACAGTGCCGCTGCCATTTATAGGTGCTGATCACTAGCATTCTGACAATATCTTCCACTGCCTATAGCCAGGTACCCATTTTACAGACGGATGGACTGAGGAAAATGTGAATGAAATGCTTTCCCAAGGCACTTACAACATGACCGTGGTCCGGAATCGACCTCAGGACCTTTAGATCGTGAGTCCAACGCCGTAACCATTAAGCCACGCTGCTTTAGGGTTTGAGAAGCTTAAACACACACAAGCGTGTTACTATTATATTTCGCCAACTGGATCAATTTCCCACTCTACGAATGGGATTGCAAGTGTAACTGAGCAATGGAGGATGACAGTCCCAACAATAGTCTACTTGTCTGTGGTCTTATCTGTGTGTTTACGTCTACCGTTGCTTAAAATAGCTGAGACACTTGAAAGTTTTCTCATTCTCATGTCCTATCACTGTGTCTCTCAGTTGTTCCACGAGCTTACAGTTATTCCGAGTACATAGTGATTATACCTTTTAGCTTACAGTCATTCTATGTACATAGTGATTGTACCATTTTAGCTTACAGTCATTCTGAGCAGTGATTGCACCTTTTAGTTTACAGTCATTCTGAGTAGTGATTGCACCTTTTAGCTTACAGTCATTCTGAGTGGTGATTGCACCTTTTAGCTTACAGTCATTCTGAGTAGTGATTGCACCTTTTAGTTTAAAGTCATTCTGGGTACAAAGTGATTGTACCTTTTAGCTTACACTCATTCTGGGTACATAATGATTGGACCCTTTTTTAGCTTACAGTCATTCTGGGTACATAGTGATTGTACCATTTTAGCTTACAGTCATTCTGAATAGTGATTGCACATTTTAGCTTACAGTCATTCTGAGTAGTGATTGCACCTTTTAGCTTACAGTCATTCTGGGTACATAATGGTTGGACCTTTTTTTAGCTTACAGTCATTCTGGGTACATAATGATCGCACCTTTTTTTAGCTTACAGTCATTCTGGGTACATAGTGCTTGCACCTTTTAGCTTACACAGTCATTCTGGGTACATAGTGATTGCACCTTTTAGCTTACAGTCATTCTGGGTACATAATGATTGCACCTTGTAGCTTACAGTCATTCTGGGTACATAATGATCGCACCTTTTAGCTTACAATCATACTGGGTACATAGTGATTTTAGCTTACAGTCATTCTGGGTACATAGTGTTTGCACCTTTTAGCTTACAGTAATTATGGGTACATAATGATTGCACATTTTAGCTTACAGTTATTCTGGGTACATAATAATGGAACCTTTACTTTTAGCTGACAGTCATTCTGGATACATTATGATAGCACCTTTACTTTTAGCTGACAGTCATTCTGGGTACATAATGATTGCACCTTTACTTTTAGCTGACAGTCATTCTGGGTACATAATGATTGCACCTTTACTTTTAGCTTACAGTCATTTCGAGTACATACTGAGCGCACCTCGTATTTCTGTTTCTGTTGGCCCTCGGAATCCTAATCTTGCTTCAGACACGAAATGTCAACCATATCTTAAAAATAAATTCATTATAATATAGTCAAATTTTCAAAAGTTTTGTGTTAAATCTGGACAGAACCATATCTAATTTTACTAAAATAGTATACTCGACAGTGATAATGACAGAGGGCAGTACGTTATTTAGAGGCGAGCTCACACCTAACCGCACTGCAGATGAGGGCACTGGGAACCATTGAAAACTTGACCTCGGCAGTCGATGAAGAACCGAAAGTGTTTACTGAAATAAGAAAAATTCGTCCAGATACAATCTTTACTGAGCGGTTCAAAAGATCTGAAAGCCACACAATCAGTATTCATGAAGGGAAGAGAAAGGTGCTTGGCAATGTCATAAAGTTTCTATTTTTTTTTTTCGTATAGATATCTAGGTTACACACGCGCAGTATTAATGATGCCATCTAAGTTGAGTTAAGTGATTAAGGTGATCATTTTTTTTCATTTTTTTCTCCCTCCCAGGGGCCTCTAGTGGCCTGTTCCAATATATCTCTCACTTCTTTGGCCAGTTTAGTTTATGTTAGGGCAGCACTATCTGAGATCATGCAGGTGTTCTCTGAGAACTGCCCGAGGTCCAGTTGGGTTTTCATGGGGGTGAATCAAACAAAGAGACATTATAAGAAATTTCATTTGTCATGAGCTTTTAACAGTAATTTTCTTTTTGTTTAGCACGGATGCTTATCTCCATTACTGATGAGTGGGGAGGATGGCCAACGAAAATTTATTAGGATTTGAGTGACAGCAGTCATAGTAATATATTATGGCAAAAACATTTGCACGTTTGTAACCTCTACGGACTGTCTTAAGAATAGTTTGTCTACCCGAGCGCTTACTCTAACCCTGAAACATGCACTAGATGGTTGAGTCCCTAGATATTATCAACAAAGTGACAACCATCTAAAAGTGCCTTTTAACGGGATAGAATCTTGGCCTCATGCCCATGCCACCAACAATATCACCGATACCACTGCGGCCCATTGTCTAACGAGAACATCCCGCTCCAGTATGATTGACCTTTAGGTATGAAGATGCCAAGAGCACCTGGCATAAAAATATTCAATTTTAAATAGTCCCTATAANTACATTTGTAGACTCAGACTAGGTGAGGTTTAGCCACTCAAGTATAAACTTTGTGGTTGTTGCTAGGTGGGTAAGGTTACCCTGTTTACTGAGTGAAAAGGCCTAAAATATTAGGTTGCCTTCTTCACTGCCTAAGTTCTCAAAATCTAGACTAATTCGTTAAGGGGCATTTTTTCTTTGTGACAAATTTTCGCGAAAAAGCTAAATAACATGTTTGGAAAGTATTTTGGCTTGGGATCCCTGGGTAAATTAATGAGAGGTGTAAAACCTTATATAGCCAACAATGAGAAAAACAAAAAAGCAAAACACCGGCATATTCATACTTTTAGGTCTTCACATTACATATAAGCCTGAGTGAGGTAGTCTATGTACTTAACGAGGACACACGTACGTGAAATCCAGCCTGTCCCTACCTTTCATATTAAATGATATATCACGACTCTGCGTGCGCCTGCATAATAATAAATATTCTTAACCCACAGTCTAAGCCTTTCGCTACGTCATGCTTTTATAAGCTCTTAGTCTGTACGTAGGAGTAATTAATTACATAGAAAACATTGCAGTTTAGACACACTGGAAACGACACGGCAATGCTATTTCAGAGATCCACATGTACGTCATATGCAGTAAAGGGGTAATATAAGGGTTAATATAAGACTCAAAAAGGATGAAATGACCAATTCTCCATTCCCTATTTTTGTTCATGGTTACAGACATCTAATTGGATGAAAACAGCATATTGTCATATGCGTTAGGAAGACAGTAAATTGTGGAGAATGGGCCCTAGATTTGTGAACCTACCTGCGAATTAGTTTGCATTTTCTTCTGATTTTGTAAACTAAACCTGAAGTTTGGGTCGTTCACTTCGGTTTTGGTGTGGCCTTCTGTACGAAGCGCTTGTCGTTAAGGTAACTAGTTAGCTTGTTTACACCTTTCGATGTATCGGTTCGTAGTTCGAAAACGAAATAAAAGACCTATATTTCAAACATCATATTTAATAAGCTCATTGAATTCTGCAAACTATTAAAGAAGACTTAGAGATTGTGGAATTTCTTGTGAAGGACAGTTGAGAAAACAGTTTATTTGCTCAAAGAGGGAAATCGGATTATGATTCTGGAACCTTATATTTATTTTCATCTCCCATTCTTCCCCCACCCCCACTTTCCCATCAAGCAAAACACGAAAACCACATTGAGGATTTTTAAATTTTACTCTGTAAGTCCTTAGTCAAATTTCGAGGATTTCTGAGTGTTTGCAGAAAAGAACCATCTCTGGTTCCTGGTTTAGTGGCTAACTATTGTGCCACGGTCACTTACAATATTTGTAAAACATTAAAATTTATCCGCACTGGGAAAGAAAGAAAGTAAGAAAGAAGTACAGAAAGAAAACTATAACAATTTAACAAATTTAATATATAAATTTTCGGACTGACGTCCTTCTTCATGTGCAGAAAATCAATGAACTAAGAATGAAATGGTACAGGAAAAGAGCAAAACAAAAGCAGTGACCAATAGTCAATGAAAATTAAAAAGCTTGAACAGACAAATATCCAACATCGAAACGGAACAAAGACTTACACAAACAATGGAGGTGAACAGCTGATCAGGACTATACAAGTATACACCCATTTATTTTCTATAAGACGAAAAATAGTAACTATTTAACTATCACTTTATCAAACACGCGTACTCTTATTACCACACAACCTCCAACCTACCCTTC